>JAUCBJ010007985.1:0-157566 GCA_032718475.1 Nemertoderma westbladi
TTGTGTAATAACCCTTGTCCTTTGTGTAATAGCCCGTGTCCTTTGTGTAATAACCCGTGTCCTTTGTATAATAACAGTGTCCTTTGTGTAATAACCCCTGTCCATTGTGTAATAACCCGTATCCTTTGTGTAATAACCCGTGTCCTTTGTGTAATAACCCGTTTCCTTTGTGTAATAACCCGTGTCCTTTGTGTAATAACCCGTATCCTTTGTGTAATAACCCGTGTCCTCCTTTGTGTAATAACCCGTATCCTTTGTGTAATAACCCGTGTCCTTTGTGTAATAACCCGTGTCCTTGGTGTAATAACCCGTGTCCTCCTTTGTGTAATAACCCGTATCCTTTGTGTAATAACCCGTGTCCTTTGTGTAATAACCCGTGTCCTTTGTGTAATAACCCGTGTCCTTTGTGTAATAACCCGTATCCTTTGTGTAATAACCCGTGTCCTTTGTGTAATAACAGTGTCCTTTGTGTAATAACCCCTGTCCATTGTGTAATAACCCGTATCCTTTGTGTAATAACCCGTGTCCTTTGTGTAATAACCCGTTTCCTTTGTGTAATAACCCGTGTCCTTTGTATAATAACAGTGTCCTTTGTGTAATAACCCCTGTCCATTGTGTAATAACCCGTATCCTTTGTGTAATAACCCGTGTCCTTTGTGTAATAACCCGTTTCCTTTGTGTAATAACCCGTGTCCTTTGTGTAATAACCCGTATCCTTTGTGTAATAACCCGTGTCCTTTGTGTAATAACCCGTGTCCTTGGTGTAATAACCCGTGTCCTCCTTTGTGTAATAACCCGTATCCTTTGTGTAATAACCCGTGTCCTTTGTGTAATAACCCGTGTCCTTTGTGTAATAACCCGTGTCCTTTGTGTAATAACCCGTATCCTTTGTGTAATAACCCGTGTCCTTTGTGTAATACCCAGTGTCCTTTGAGTAATAACCCGTGTCTTTTGTGTAATAACCCGTGTCCTTTGTGTAATAACCCGTGTCCTTTGTGTAATAACCCGTGTCCTTTGTGTAATAACCCTTGTCCTTTATGTAATAACCCGTGTCCTTTGTGTAATAACCCGTGTCCTTTGTGTAATAACCCGTGTCCTTTGTGTAATAACCCGTGTCCTTGTACAATAACCCGTATCCTTTGTGTTATAACCCGTGTCCTTTGTGTAATAACCCGCGTCATTTGTGTAATAACCCGTGTCCTTTGTGTAATAACCCGTGTCCTTGTACAATAACCCGTGTCCTTTGTGTAATAACCCGTGTCCTTTGTGTACTAACCCGTGTCCTTTGTGCAATAACCCGTGTCCTTTGTGTAATAACCCGTGTCCTTTGTATAATAACCCGTGTCCTTTGTGTAATAACCCGTATCCTTTGTGTAATAACCCGTGTCCTTTGTGTAATAACCCGTGTCCTTTGTGTAATAACCCGTGTCCTTTGTGTAATAACCCGTGTCCTTTGTGTAATAACCCGTTTCCTTGTACAATAACCCGTGTCCTTTGTGTAATAACCCGTGTCCTTTGTGTAATAACCCGTGTCCTTTGTGTAATAACCCGTGTCCTTTGTGTAATAACCCGTATCCTTTGTGTAATAACCCGTATCCTTTGTGTAATAACCCGTATCCTTTGTGTAATTACCCGTATCCTTTATGTAATAACCCGTATCCTTTGTGTAATAACCCGTATCCTTTGTGTGATAACCCGTGTCCTTTGTGTAATAACCCGTATTCTTTGTGTAATAACCCGTATCCTTTGTGTAATTACCCGTATCCTTTGTGTAATAACCCGTGTCCTTTGTGTAATAACCCGTGTCCTTTGTGTAATAACCCTTGTCCTTTGTGTAATAGCCCGTGTCCTTTGTGTAATAACCCGTGTCCTTTGTATAATAACAGTGTCCTTTGTGTAATAACCCGTGTCCATTGTGTAATAACCCGCATCCTTTGTGTAATAACCCGTGTCCTTTGTGTAATAACCCGTGTCCTTTGTGTAATAACCCGTATCCTTTGTGTAATAACCCGTGTCCTTTGTGTAATAACCCGTGTCCTTTGTGTAATAACCCGTGTCCTTTGTGTAATAACCCGTGTCCTTTGTGTAATAACCCGTGTCATTTGTGTAATAACCCGTGTCTTTGTGTAATAACCCGTGTCCTTTGTGTAATAACCCGTGTCCTTTGAGTAATAAACCGTGTCCTTTGTGTAATAACCCGTGTCCTTTGTGTAATAACCCGTGTCCTTTGTGTAATAACCCGTGTCCTTGGTGTAATAACCCGTGTCCTCCTTTGTGTAATAACCCGTATCGTTTGTGTAATAACCCGTGTCCTTTGTGTAATAACCCGTGTCCTTTGTGTAATAACCCGTGTCCTTTGTGTAATAACCCGTATCCTTTGTGTAATAACCCGTGTCCTTTGTGTAATACCCCGTGTCCTTTGAGTAATAACCCGTGTCTTTTGTGTAATAACCCGTGTCCTTTGTGTAATAACCCGTGTCCTTTGTGTAATAACCCGTGTCCTTTGTGTAATAACCATTGTCCTTTATGTAATAACCCGTGTCCTTTGTGTAATAACCCGTGTCCTTTGTGTAATAACCCGTGTCCTTTGTGTAATAACCCGTGTCCTTGTACAATAACCCGTATCCTTTGTGTTATAACCCGTGTCCTTTGTGTAATAACCCGTGTCCTTTGTGTAATAACCCGTGTCCTTTGTGTAATAACCCGTGTCCTTGTACAATAACCCATGTCCTTTGTGTAATAACCCGTGTCCTTTGTGTACTAACCCGTGTCCTTTGTGCAATAACCCGTGTCCTTTGTGTAATAACCCGTGTCCTTTGTGTAATAACCCGTGTCCTTTGTGTAATAATCCGTATCCTTTGTGTAATAACCCGTGTCCTTTGTGTAATAACCCGTGTCCTTTGTGTAATAACCCGTGTCCTTTGTGTAATAACCCGTGTCCTTTGTGTAATAACCCTTGTCCTTTGTGTAATAGCCCGTGTCCTTTGTGTAATAACCCGTGTCCTTTGTATAATAACAGTGTCCTTTGTGTAATAACCCGTGTCCATTGTGTAATAACCCGTATCCTTTGTGTAATAACCCGTGTCCTTTGTGTAATAACCCGTGTCCTTTGTGTAATAACCCGTATCCGTTGTGTAATAACCCGTGTCCTTTGTGTAATAACCCGTGTCCTTGGTGTAATAACCCGTGTCCTCCTTTGTGTAATAACCCGTATCCTTTGTGTAATAACCCGTGTCCTTTGTGTAATAACCCGTGTCCTTTGTGTAATAACCCGTGTCCTTTGTGTAATAACCCGTATCCTTTGTGTAATAACCCGTGTCCTTTGTGTAATACCCCGTGTCCTTTGAGTAATAACCCGTGTCTTTTGTGTAATAACCCGTGTCCTTTGTGTAATAACCCGTGTCCTTTGTGTAATAACCCGTGTCCTTTGTGTAATAACCCTTGTCCTTTATGTAATAACCCGTGTCCTTTGTGTAATAACCCGTGTCCTTTGTGTAATAACCCGTGTCCTTTGTGTAATAACCCGTGTCCTTGTACAATAACCCGTATCCTTTGTGTTATAACCCGTGTCCTTTGTGTAATAACCCGTGTCCTTTGTGTAATAACCCGTGTCCTTTGTGTAATAACCCGTGTCCTTGTACAATAACCCGTGTCCTTTGTGTAATAACCCGTGTCCTTTGTGTACTAACCCGTGTCCTTTGTGCAATAACCCGTGTCCTTTGTGTAATAACCCGTGTCCTTTGTGTAATAACCCGTGTCCTTTGTGTAATAACCCGTATCCTTTGTGTAATAACCCGTGTCCTTTGTGTATTAACCCGTGTCCTTTGTGTAATAACCCGTGTCCTTTGTGTAATAACCCGTGTCCTTTGTGTAATAACCCGTTTCCTTGTACAATAACCCGTGTCCTTTGTGTAATAACCCGTGTCCTTTGTGTAATAACCCGTGTCCTTTGTGTAATAACCCGTGTCCTTGTACAATAACCCGTGTCCTTTGTGTAATAACCCGTATCCTTTGTGTAATAACCCGTATCCTTTGTGTAATAACCCGTATCCTTTGTGTAATAACCCGTATCCTTTGTGTAATAACCCGTATCCTTTGTGTAATTACCCGTATCCTTTGTGTAATAACCCGTATCCTTTGTGTAATAACCCGTATCCTTTGTGTGATAACCCGTGTCCTTTGTGTAATAACCCGTATCCTTTGTGTAATAACCCATATCCTTTGTGTAATTACCCGTATCCTTTGTGTAATAACCCGTATCCTTTTTGTAATAACCCGTATCCTTTGTGTAATAACACGTATCCTTTGTGTAATAACCCGTATCCTTTGTGTAATTACCCGTATCCTTTGTGTAATAACCCGTATCCTTTGTGTAATAACCCGTATCCTTTGTGTAATAACCCGTATCCTTTGTGTAATAACCCGTATCCTTTGTGTAATAACCCGTATCCTTTGTGTAATAACCCGTATCCTTTGTGTAATTACCCGTATCCTTTGTGTAATAACCCGTATCCTTTGTGTAATAACCCGTATCCTTTGTGTAATAACCCGTATCCTTTGTGTAATAACCCGTATCCTTTGTGTAATAACCCGTATCCTTTGTGTAATAACCCGTGTCCTTTGTGTAATAACCCGTATCCTTTGTGTAATAACCCGTGTCCTTTGTGTAATAACCCGTGTCCTTTGTGTAATAACCCGTGTCCTTTGTGTAATAACCCGTGTCCTTTGTGTAATAACCCGTTTCCTTGTACAATAACCCGTGTCCTTTGTGTAATAACCCGTGCCCTTTGTGTAATAACCCGTGTCCTTGTACAATAACCCGTGTCCTTTGTGTAATAACCCGTGTCCTTTGTGTAATAACCCGTATCCTTTGTGTAATAACCCGTATCCTTTGTGTAATTACCCGTATCCTTTGTGTAATAACCCGTATCCTTTGTGTAATAACCCGTGTCCTTTGTGTAATAACCCGTATCCTTTGTGTAATAACCCGTGTCCTTTGTGTAATAACCCGTTTCCTTGTACAATAACCCGTGTCCTTTGTGTAATAACCCGTGTCCTTTGTGTAATAACCCGTGTCCTTGTACAATAACCCGTGTCCTTTGTGTAATAACCCGTGTTCTTTGTGTAATAACCCGTATCCTTTGTGTAATAACCCGTATCCTTTGTGTAATTACCCGTATCCTTTGTGTAATAACCCGTATCCTTTGTGTAATAACCCGTGTCCTTTGTGTAATAACCCGTGTCCTTTGTGTAATAACCCGTTTCCTTGTACAATAACCCGTGTCCTTTGTGTAATAACCCGTGTCCTTTGTGTAATAACCCGTGTCCTTGTACAATAACCCGTGTCCTTTGTGTAATAACCCGTGTCCTTTGTGTAATAACCCGTGTCCTTGTACAATAACCCGTGTCCTTTGTGTAATAACCCGTGTCCTTTGTGTACTAACCCGTGTCCTTTGTGCAATAACCCGTGTCCTTTGTGTAATAACCCGTGTCCTTTGTATAATAACCCGTGTCCTTTGTGTAATAACCCGTATCCTTTGTGTAATAACCCGTGTCCTTTGTGTAATAACCCGTGTCCTTTGTGTAATAACCCGTGTCCTTTGTGTAATAACCCGTGTCCTTTGTGTAATAACCCGTTTCCTTGTACAATAACCCGTGTCCTTTGTGTAATAACCCGTGTCCTTTGTGTAATAACCCGTGTCCTTTGTGTAATAACCCGTGTCCTTTGTGTAATAACCCGTATCCTTTGTGTAATAACCCGTATCCTTTGTGTAATAACCCGTATCCTTTGTGTAATTACCCGTATCCTTTATGTAATAACCCGTATCCTTTGTGTAATAACCCGTATCCTTTGTGTGATAACCCGTGTCCTTTGTGTAATAACCCGTATTCTTTGTGTAATAACCCGTATCCTTTGTGTAATTACCCGTATCCTTTGTGTAATAACCCGTGTCCTTTGTGTAATAACCCGTGTCCTTTGTGTAATAACCCTTGTCCTTTGTGTAATAGCCCGTGTCCTTTGTGTAATAACCCGTGTCCTTTGTATAATAACAGTGTCCTTTGTGTAATAACCCGTGTCCATTGTGTAATAACCCGCATCCTTTGTGTAATAACCCGTGTCCTTTGTGTAATAACCCGTTTCCTTGTACAATAACCCGTGTCCTTTGTGTAATAACCCGTGTCCTTTGTGTAATAACCCGTGTCCTTTGTGTAATAACCCGTGTCCTTGTACAATAACCCGTGTCCTTTGTGTAATAACCCGTATCCTTTGTGTAATAACCCGTATCCTTTGTGTAATAACCCGTATCCTTTGTGTAATAACCCGTATCCTTTGTGTAATAACCCGTATCCTTTGTGTAATTACCCGTATCCTTTGTGTAATAACCCGTATCCTTTGTGTAATAACCCGTATCCTTTGTGTGATAACCCGTGTCCTTTGTGTAATAACCCGTATCCTTTGTGTAATAACCCATATCCTTTGTGTAATTACCCGTATCCTTTGTGTAATAACCCGTATCCTTTGTGTAATAACCCGTATCCTTTGTGTAATAACACGTATCCTTTGTGTAATAACCCGTATCCTTTGTGTAATTACCCGTATCCTTTGTGTAATAACCCGTATCCTTTGTGTAATAACCCGTATCCTTTGTGTAATAACCCGTATCCTTTGTGTAATAACCCGTATCCTTTGTGTAATAACCCGTATCCTTTGTGTAATAACCCGTATCCTTTGTGTAATTACCCGTATCCTTTGTGTAATAACCCGTATCCTTTGTGTAATAACCCGTATCCTTTGTGTAATAACCCGTATCCTTTGTGTAATAACCCGTATCCTTTGTGTAATAACCCGTATCCTTTGTGTAATAACCCGTGTCCTTTGTGTAATAACCCGTATCCTTTGTGTAATAACCCGTGTCCTTTGTGTAATAACCCGTGTCCTTTGTGTAATAACCCGTGTCCTTTGTGTAATAACCCGTTTCCTTGTACAATAACCCGTGTCCTTTGTGTAATAACCCGTGCCCTTTGTGTAATAACCCGTGTCCTTGTACAATAACCCGTGTCCTTTGTGTAATAACCCGTGTCCTTTGTGTAATAACCCGTATCCTTTGTGTAATAACCCGTATCCTTTGTGTAATTACCCGTATCCTTTGTGTAATAACCCGTATCCTTTGTGTAATAACCCGTGTCCTTTGTGTAATAACCCGTATCCTTTGTGTAATAACCCGTGTCCTTTGTGTAATAACCCGTTTCCTTGTACAATAACCCGTGTCCTTTGTGTAATAACCCGTGTCCTTTGTGTAATAACCCGTGTCCTTGTACAATAACCCGTGTCCTTTGTGTAATAACCCGTGTTCTTTGTGTAATAACCCGTATCCTTTGTGTAATAACCCGTATCCTTTGTGTAATTACCCGTATCCTTTGTGTAATAACCCGTATCCTTTGTGTAATAACCCGTGTCCTTTGTGTAATAACCCGTGTCCTTTGTGTAATAACCCGTTTCCTTGTACAATAACCCGTGTCCTTTGTGTAATAACCCGTGTCCTTTGTGTAATAACCCGTGTCCTTGTACAATAACCCGTGTCCTTTGTGTAATAACCCGTGTCCTTTGTGTAATAACCCGTGTCCTTGTACAATAACCCGTGTCCTTTGTGTAATAACCCGTGTCCTTTGTGTAATAACCCGTATCCTTTGTGTAATAACCCGTATCCTTTGTGTAATTACCCGTATCCTTTGTGTAATAACCCGTATCCTTTGTGTAATAACCCGTGTCCTTTGTGTAATAACCCGTGTCCTTTGTGTAATAACCCGTGTCCTTTGTGTAATAACCCGTATCCTTTGTGTAATAACCCGTGTCCTTTGTGTAATACCCAGTGTCCTTTGAGTAATAACCCGTGTCTTTTGTGTAATAACCCGTGTCCTTTGTGTAATAACCCGTGTCCTTTGTGTAATAACCCGTGTCCTTTGTGTAATAACCCTTGTCCTTTATGTAATAACCCGTGTCCTTTGTGTAATAACCCGTGTCCTTTGTGTAATAACCCGTGTCCTTTGTGTAATAACCCGTGTCCTTGTACAATAACCCGTATCCTTTGTGTTATAACCCGTGTCCTTTGTGTAATAACCCGCGTCATTTGTGTAATAACCCGTGTCCTTTGTGTAATAACCCGTGTCCTTGTACAATAACCCGTGTCCTTTGTGTAATAACCCGTGTCCTTTGTGTACTAACCCGTGTCCTTTGTGCAATAACCCGTGTCCTTTGTGTAATAACCCGTGTCCTTTGTATAATAACCCGTGTCCTTTGTGTAATAACCCGTATCCTTTGTGTAATAACCCGTGTCCTTTGTGTAATAACCCGTGTCCTTTGTGTAATAACCCGTGTCCTTTGTGTAATAACCCGTGTCCTTTGTGTAATAACCCGTTTCCTTGTACAATAACCCGTGTCCTTTGTGTAATAACCCGTGTCCTTTGTGTAATAACCCGTGTCCTTTGTGTAATAACCCGTATCCTTTGTGTAATAACCCATATCCTTTGTGTAATTACCCGTATCCTTTGTGTAATAACCCGTATCCTTTTTGTAATAACCCGTATCCTTTGTGTAATAACCCGTATCCTTTGTGTAATAACCCGTATCCTTTGTGTAATTACCCGTATCCTTTATGTAATAACCCGTATCCTTTGTGTAATAACCCGTATCCTTTGTGTGATAACCCGTGTCCTTTGTGTAATAACCCGTATTCTTTGTGTAATAACCCGTATCCTTTGTGTAATTACCCGTATCCTTTGTGTAATAACCCGTGTCCTTTGTGTAATAACCCGTGTCCTTTGTGTAATAACCCTTGTCCTTTGTGTAATAGCCCGTGTCCTTTGTGTAATAACCCGTGTCCTTTGTATAATAACAGTGTCCTTTGTGTAATAACCCGTGTCCATTGTGTAATAACCCGCATCCTTTGTGTAATAACCCGTGTCCTTTGTGTAATAACCCGTTTCCTTGTACAATAACCCGTGTCCTTTGTGTAATAACCCGTGTCCTTTGTGTAATAACCCGTGTCCTTTGTGTAATAACCCGTGTCCTTGTACAATAACCCGTGTCCTTTGTGTAATAACCCGTATCCTTTGTGTAATAACCCGTATCCTTTGTGTAATAACCCGTATCCTTTGTGTAATAACCCGTATCCTTTGTGTAATAACCCGTATCCTTTGTGTAATTACCCGTATCCTTTGTGTAATAACCCGTATCCTTTGTGTAATAACCCGTATCCTTTGTGTGATAACCCGTGTCCTTTGTGTAATAACCCGTATCCTTTGTGTAATAACCCATATCCTTTGTGTAATTACCCGTATCCTTTGTGTAATAACCCGTATCCTTTGTGTAATAACCCGTATCCTTTGTGTAATAACACGTATCCTTTGTGTAATAACCCGTATCCTTTGTGTAATTACCCGTATCCTTTGTGTAATAACCCGTATCCTTTGTGTAATAACCCGTATCCTTTGTGTAATAACCCGTATCCTTTGTGTAATAACCCGTATCCTTTGTGTAATAACCCGTATCCTTTGTGTAATAACCCGTATCCTTTGTGTAATTACCCGTATCCTTTGTGTAATAACCCGTATCCTTTGTGTAATAACCCGTATCCTTTGTGTAATAACCCGTATCCTTTGTGTAATAACCCGTATCCTTTGTGTAATAACCCGTATCCTTTGTGTAATAACCCGTGTCCTTTGTGTAATAACCCGTATCCTTTGTGTAATAACCCGTGTCCTTTGTGTAATAACCCGTGTCCTTTGTGTAATAACCCGTGTCCTTTGTGTAATAACCCGTGTCCTTTGTGTAATAACCCGTTTCCTTGTACAATAACCCGTGTCCTTTGTGTAATAACCCGTGCCCTTTGTGTAATAACCCGTGTCCTTGTACAATAACCCGTGTCCTTTGTGTAATAACCCGTGTCCTTTGTGTAATAACCCGTATCCTTTGTGTAATAACCCGTATCCTTTGTGTAATTACCCGTATCCTTTGTGTAATAACCCGTATCCTTTGTGTAATAACCCGTGTCCTTTGTGTAATAACCCGTATCCTTTGTGTAATAACCCGTGTCCTTTGTGTAATAACCCGTTTCCTTGTACAATAACCCGTGTCCTTTGTGTAATAACCCGTGTCCTTTGTGTAATAACCCGTGTCCTTGTACAATAACCCGTGTCCTTTGTGTAATAACCCGTGTTCTTTGTGTAATAACCCGTATCCTTTGTGTAATAACCCGTATCCTTTGTGTAATTACCCGTATCCTTTGTGTAATAACCCGTATCCTTTGTGTAATAACCCGTGTCCTTTGTGTAATAACCCGTGTCCTTTGTGTAATAACCCGTTTCCTTGTACAATAACCCGTGTCCTTTGTGTAATAACCCGTGTCCTTTGTGTAATAACCCGTGTCCTTGTACAATAACCCGTGTCCTTTGTGTAATAACCCGTGTCCTTTGTGTAATAACCCGTGTCCTTGTACAATAACCCGTGTCCTTTGTGTAATAACCCGTGTCCTTTGTGTAATAACCCGTATCCTTTGTGTAATAACCCGTATCCTTTGTGTAATTACCCGTATCCTTTGTGTAATAACCCGTATCCTTTGTGTAATAACCCGTGTCCTTTGTGTAATAACCCGTATCCTTTGTGTAATAACCCGTGTCCTTTGTGTAATAACCCGTGTCCTTTGTGTAATAACCCGTGTCCTTTGTGTAATAACCCGTATCCTTTGTGTAATAACCCGTGTCCTTTGTGTAATAACCCGTATCCTTTGTGTAATAACTGTGACGGGATCCAGATAAGATCCCGGTTTATCCGTTTGTCAGTTCACTCGTCCCCGCCGTGTATGAAAGATAAAGGAGTTTGTGCTGTTCGTCGTATATAATATTTGGGTATACAGATATAGATATAGGTATAGATATGAGATAATATGGTTGTTGTATACGGAAGGCGGGATACGGTAACTGAAGTCCCGGTACTTCCCTAGCTAAACTATTTCTACACTAGCACCAATATACTGAGATAACTGAATGCTATGATTACTGCCAACTGGTTATATTGCACGGGTTGGCCTTGTTACTCTACCTAATCGATGCTTCCTCCCCTCTGATTGGTTGATACCCTTGTTGGCGCCCTTTGGAGTGTTCCCGTTCACTCCAGCTATTCTCTCTCGGTTAGGGGTTTGGCCCCTGACCCTGGCCGTGTGTTTCTCCTTCCCATTCTGTTGGGGTGACACGAGTGATTGATTGCCAAATCTCGTGTCCCCCAATATTGCTTAATAACCAACTTTATGGGTTCGTGTTAGCGGGATTGAATAAGCTAACACTCCCCCCCATGCTATCTTCCCGGTGAGAAGATAGCATCCACCTTAAGTGCGCTGCAATCCCGCTGGATCCCGATCTAGTATCGGGTGTGGGGTGGAATTCTTTTCTCTCGGAGCCGGCTTTCCAGGCCGCTCCCTATGGGTATGATGTCACTACCCGGTTTGCCTGGCATCCCAAGTCGGGCCGATCGCGCTCGCACGATCACACGACTTTTGTTTCCCCAACACTTTCGCCCTGACTCTACTCTTCTCTCATACAGATTCTCCTCTCTCTCCCGCTCTAACTCTCGGACCTCCCTGTCCCTCACTCAGTCTCTTATTCCTCCCCCCCCCCCACACTAGAATTGCATCCGCACTCTCTCTGCATTCCGCACTATTACTCCGTCCCTCTTTGACTACCTTATTCCTTCTGACGAATCTCACCCCCCCCCCCCCCCCAGTGCCGTCGCACTCAAGAAGTGTGAAATCGTCTGGTGTCTCGTTCGTCATAGTCAGTCCTCCCTGGTCCAGTAGCTAATTGGAAAAGGTTGTACGACTATAGTACTTACTTTGAATGTATATTTATGACTAAACTACTGATTACTACGTACATACATACAAATTGCACTTATTTTATTATTTGCATCATTTTAATTTGTATTTAATAGTTCGTACGTCCCACGTGGTGCCTTCCAGGCGTCCCACGTCCAAGTCTCAGTCTCCCCTCGGTTCTCTGGCGTCCACCTGTCCAAATACCTTTGTGTATTTATTACCCCGGCATACGACGCCGCCGTCGCTACCTCTTGATAGGTAAACGGTAACCTCCTCTTTATGATCTCCAAGTGAGCCTCCTGGTTGATTTGGAAGAAACCCCACTTAAACTCCTGGGCCTTCATGCGTTGCCGTGTCATGGCCCCGACGTCGGCCCATTCTTCGAAGATCCTGAACTTCTCCTCATCGTCCATCCAGTCGCACTGGCGTCCGTAGTGTCCCCGAAAGTTGCACTTCGGACATCGGTTGTGCAACCGTGGACACGCCCCCATCCTGTGGCTCGACTCGCGGCAGTAGAGACAACTAGTCCTTCTCTGGAATCGGTACAGGCAGTTCCTTTCCTGGTGGGTCTGTCTCCCACAGTAGTCGCAACCGAGTGCCAAGTGGAGTCGCTGGTAGGCGAACTTCTCCACGTTGGTGTCTCTATCTACGTCGATCTCTCCGCCCCTCTCGGGCATCGTCTCCCCGAATACTACCCGTGGTGCCGTCCCCGGTTGCTCGCCCAACCTGATAGTGCTCCCCGCGAAATCCATCGCCGGCTCCTCGTGCACCCAGGTCCGCTTGCCGGATCTGTCCCAGAAGGCTCTCGCCCCACTGGCCGTCACCACCCTCCCGCCAACCCAGTCCGTGTCCGAGTGGCCTATCCTCTCGATGGGCGGCATCTCTCCGAACTCGTCGCCGTCCTCGTCCTCCTCTCGCAGTGGTTCCAACCCCGGTATCCTGGTGGACCCACTATGTCCCTTCCCGCCTTGGCTCTTGCCCGTAACTCTCCATTCCTCAAGCTCCCCTAGCTTCCTCTGCGGTTGATCGCCCTTGGCGCCCGCTGGTATGGGCATCGCTTGCAATCCCGACGTCGACTGTTTCGGTGATCCCACCGTCCATCCCAGTTCTTTCCCTAGAGACTCCCCCGAACTCCCTGACGAAGCCCAACGAAGTTCATCTAAGGCCGCTTGTTCCTCGAAGCCGTAGCTCTGCGCCCTTGCTTCCTCCTCCCTCTCTTCTGCTTCTCTCCTCTCCCATCTAGTTTGCCTGCCATCTCGAACTCTGCCCGATCGCTCACCCGTAGGTGGTGCCTTGCCAAGGCGCAAACGTGGTGAGTGATGGGTTTAGGTGGTTTAAGTTCAGTTCGATGGCCTATTTCTTTCTGAGTTTCTGAGTTATTGCCCATTCTTACTACTGTTATCATAATTTTGTTCCCCTTCTTAGCCCTATTCTATTCTATTTTAACTTTATTTTGATTTCAATCCTACTGTCCTACTATTTCTATTATTTGCTACTGCCTATGGGTTATTCTATCTCCTAATCCACATTCTGGCCTACTCTGTGGGCCTATGCAGTACAACAGTATGCGTCGTGTGGCCACACGATTTATCCAGCTGTACTCATATGCCCCCCTCTTGCTACTAACTACTAACTGATATCTATATCTGTATATACCCTACTACCTCTATCTCTTTCTCTTACTAACTAGTACTATATACTTTCTTACTAACTCTTACTCTCCTTAACTAACTAACGGTACTACGTACCCTCTAACTCTTCTCTAACTGACGGTACTACGTACCCTCTAATTCTTCTCTAACTAGCGGTACTACGTACCCTCTAACTCTCTAACTAACGGTACTACGTACCCTCTAACTCTCTAACTAACGGTACTACGTACCCTCTAACTCTTCTCTAACTGACGGTACTATGTACCCTCTAACTCTTCTCTAACTAGCGATACTACGTACCCTCTAACTCTCTAACTAACGGTACTACGTACCCTCTAACTCTCTAACTAACGGTACTACGTACCCTCTAACTCTTCTCTAACTAGCGGTACTACGTACCCTCTAACTCTCTAACTAGCGGTACTACGTACCCTCTAACTCTCTAACTAGCGGTACTACGTACCTCCTAACTAACTAACTCTACTAACTGACGGTACTACGTACCTCCTAACTAACTAACTCTAGGTACTACGTACCTTCTAACTGACTCCTAACTAACTAACTAACTCCAATTTCTATTTATTTATTTTTTTTTTTTATGTGTGGGAAGGGCGTCTCGCCCTCAATCCCACCCCCCTCAGTCCAAAACTTGGACGACTAAACTCTCTCTAACTCCAAATTAAGGTGCCCCTTCTAACAGACAGCATTTCCCTACTGCTCTTCTGTAGGTTTTTCTGTCCTTTGCACCTATCTTGCCACCTAACCGCACTTCTACCGATCGGACTCTTCCGTCCTCATCGGAGTAAGTGCCTACAACTCTCGCCAACCGCCACTGGTTGTTGATGATAGTATCATCCGTAACGATTACGAGATCTCCCTCTCTTAACTCCCTGTTCGGCTTCCTCCACTTGCTTCTTTTATGGAGCGTGGGTAGGTATTCCTCGACCCACCTCCTCCAATACTCTGCGCTGATTGCTTTAGCGACTTTCCAACTTTGGCGGGAGTGTATGTCGTCTGGATCTACACCCCGCATATCGATGGTCGCTGGCCTTTCCATTAGAAAATGGCTGGGCGTCAGCACCTCTAATGACTCAGGGTCATCATTCTCCAGGTATAGCGGTCTGCTATTAATGATACCCTCACACTTCGCAAGTACTGTTCTCAAGACGTCCTCTGTGACCATATGGGTATTCATTAATTTTGTCATGAGACGCTTTGAACTGCCCACTAGTCTCTCGACGCATCCTAGCGTATGTGGTGCATACGGCGTCCTTCTTTCCCACTTGACTTGTCGTCGTCTCATGGCTGCCCTGACTTCCTCCTCTTCCAAGATGTCCAGGGCCTCTGCCATCTCGTTCTCTGCCCCCACAAAATTGGTACCGTTGTCGCTGTATAACACTGCGATCGTCCCACCTTTGCGGTCCCTAAACCTTTCTAAAGCATTAATGAATGCTGATGCGGTTGCATCTTGGGCGAGTTCTATCCCTACCGCTGTACTGCTGTACTGCTGTACTGCACGATGCAGGCCTAACATCTGTTGTCTGACAGCTGACTGTCTGATTGCTATGATGTAAAGAAACTGGTCAAACTATCCTACACCCTACGGATATATTACCAATGGCGCTTTAAATTAGGTACTGGGTTCGCTAAATAATTAATCCTGTAATCTTAGCTTACACTCACTCAATCCCTCTGAGAAGGGCAACAGCACACTGAGAAATGGAGGCCGCCGAGATCCTAAAGAAGCTGGACTCTATACAAAAACAAATATCCGATCTCCAAGTTAAAACGTCTGCTATAGAGGAAAACACTAAAAACCTAGCGGGGTTAAAATCTGCAGTAAATGTTTTGGAACAGAGAAACGAGGTCTTAGAAAAAAAAAGTTACAGCGCTAGACACGGCCAACGACGATTTAGCCCAATATGTTAGAAGAAATAACATTCTACTTCACGGAGTACCAGAGAAACTCGCACAGTCAGAGGATCGCGAAGATATCAAGAAAATCCTTTCTGGAATCGATTTAGGACCGGGTCGCGTAGATGTGTTCCATAGACAAGGGCCAAAAGAGTCCAGGCCTACTGCTTCTGATAAACCGCGCGCTATACTTATTCGTCTATATGGTCATTCGGCTAGGTCTTCTGCCTTTAAGGCCGGTGTTGACCACAAGCTCCCCAGTGGTGCGTATTTCACTGACCATCTGACAACGCACCGCGCTGCTCTTCTGCGGGAAGCAAAGGTCCTGAAAAGAGAAGGTTTTATCTACGCGGCTTACTCATACAATGGGCAAATATTAATTCGCCATGTTGAGAACTCAAGAGCAATATCCGTTTCTACAATCGCCGATCTCGAAAAATATAGATCTCCCTCAGGGCGCCACTTTATCTTGTCTGCCTCCTTTATTATTCCTCCTCTACATCAACGACCTCCCAAATGCCTCCTCTCTCTTTACCACCTTATTCGCTGATGACACTACTCTCTTTTCCCAAAATCAATCGATACAAAATCTTATTAAAAATACAAATATTGAATTAATTAAAATTAGTAATTGGCTTATAGATAACTCGCTTTCACTTAATGTTAAAAAAACCGAGCATACTTTTTTCAGTAATCGAAACAGTAATAATATTAACAGTTCGCTAACAATAAATGGCATAAATATTAAACAAACAAACGCGGCAAAGTTTCTTGGAATCTGGTTGGACTCAAAATTATCCTGGAAAATACATATTGAATATTTAATTAAAAAAATATCACGTACGGCAGGTATCTTTTACAAACTTAGGCATATTTTTCCCTCACTGATAATCAAGCGTCTATATTACTCCCTTGTACATCCTTATCTGCTCTATGGCCTTATCTTGTGGGGGAAGTCGAAAACTAGCTATATTAAACCACTCCGTATAAAAATTAATAAAATTATCCGATGTATTACATTCAGCCACTTCCAAGCCTCTTCAAACCCAATATATAAATCGCTTCAAATCCTGCCATTAAATCTTTTATACACCCACCAAGTCGGCCTACTAATGTTCGATACTCAAAATAACTTATTACCATTATCTGCCACACAGTTTTCTAACTTGTTTAAAAAAATATCTACAGTACATTCTTATAATACTCGTTCATCGGCAAATCAAAACCTTTACACCCCTTTCGTTCGCTTACTAACTTCCAGACAATCCATGAATTTCCAAGGTCCTCAGGTCTGGAACTCTATTCCTTTAACAATCCGACAAATAAAATCAAAGCCTCTATTTTCCAAAAAATTTCGGGAATTCTTATTTTCTACTATATAATAATAACTATTATTATTCAGTGATGCCTGTTAATCTATATTTAAGTTACCCCCTCCGATCGCTCGATCAGTCATAATTTCAAATTAAAAATATTAGTTGCTAAACCGTCAAACATTCAAAAATAATATACTAGATTAGGCCATCCTCTTCTTGTCTCTTTATTCATTTCGTATTTTCTTTTACTAACCACAGCAATTAATTTAACTGTGTGTTTCCTATTTTTTACTATTCCGCTGGAGTTTCTGACAAATATATATATATTTTTTTTCCATTCAAATTTTAACATTGAAACATAATTTCTTGGAATACCTTAATCATAATACTATAAATACTTACATTCATTACTATTTATATATGTTGCAGTTTGAGTCACGCACTAGCTATGCTATGTGCCTTAAACTGTAGATATACTGAGCTACATAAATATTAGTTTATTTGTGCAGTAGGCCCATACACCATTATATTCTGTAATGTCTGTTATGTAAATTAAATTAAATGATTAAATGATGCGTGTGTTGTTACATACGAATATAATGCCATAGCGTTTCTCCGTGTGTCGCATCACTTTGATCTTTATCGGCCCGAACATGTCCACACCGCAATGCGTAAATGGCGGGTCGTGCTGTCTTACTCTACTCGCTGGTAGTGGCGCCATCTCCTGTATGGCTCGCTCCTTCTTCGCTCGTCGGCAGGTCTGGCACTGCCCCACTACCGCTTTCACCTTCTTCCTCAACTGCTTAACCCAGTAGGTCCTCCTTATCTCCGCGAGGGTTCGGTTGGTGCCCCCATGCAATATCGACTTGTGGGAGTCCCAGATAATCTGGTGGACTATTGGCGATCCTGTAGGGATGATGATGGGCTTTGGTGGTACGATGATACTGTTGTTGTAACCCACCCTAGAGTTCATTACAAGAATCCCGTCATCATTAAGTTGTGGTGACAGCGTGGTCAGCTCGCTGTCCCGTCGGAGATGTTGTTGCTTACCGACACGTTCCACCTCGTCGCCATATTTCTTCCGTTGTTCATAGCGGATGACTGCTTTAGCCGCTTCTTCCAGATCTATGGTTGTCCTGATCTTCTTGCTCTTACTGACTCCCGTGAGGAAATTCCCGAAGGCTCTCCAGTACGCCACTAATTTCTTGGTCTTATACCAACTAGAGCTGTAGCTGAGGAGTTTATCCGTCGGGTTATCGCATAGTTCTTGTTTTGGTTGCACGTCCCTAATCTCCCTTACCATCTGGGAGAATATCTCTTCTCCTTCTGAATCTCCCTCTTCTCCCTCTGACACTACTTCGGAGCCCGGGTTCACCTTTCTCATCGGCGGCCAGGCCTCCTTGTCGCTCAGAAACTGCGGCCCGTGTTGCCACAATTCTTCCTTTCTTAAGAAAGTGTGGCGTGCCACGCCCCTCGATAACAAGTCCGCTGGGTTCTCATCCGTAGGGCAGTAGTGCCACCTTTCCAGTTCTGTGGTCGCCCTTATTTCGTCCACTCTATTTGCGACGAATATCGGGTACCGCGTTTTCTCATTATGTAGCCAGCCAAGCACTACCATGGAATCCGTCCAGTAGTGTTTCTGCACTATGTTTGGTACTGTATCCATTAGGTAGGTCGTGGCCCTAACTCCTAGTCTCGCAGCTGTTAATTCTAGTTTGGGAACCGATGCCGAATCTGGTGGCGTTGACTTCGCCTTGCTGAAGGCGAGTCTGGGTTTATGAGCCCCTTCTCGTTGTACTAAATAGAGTGCTGCTCCGTATGCCTCTAATGACGCATCGGAGAACATGTGTAGGTCCAGGCTCGTCATGTTCCCATCTGGGAAATATACTCGCGGCATGCTGTATGTTCCCATCTGCTCCATGCTCTCCGTCCACTTATGCCACTGCTTTCTAATCTCTTCCGGGACCTCTGCGTCCCACTCATCCTTTAGTTTGTACACTCTCTTGAGTATTTGTTTTCCCGTGACTAGTAATGGGGATGCTAGGCCTAGGGGATCGTATATTCTTGCTATGTACGACACATAGCCTCTCTTTGTGTGGATGTCTGCGCCCTCCTGGCTTAACTGGTACTTTAGTTCATCTGTCTCTTTGTCCCACACGATTCCCAGTGCCTTCTGCTGAGACTCTGTTCTCTTATTCGCCATGTCCTGCCCTTTGGCTGTTGTGGGATTATCCATGGTCGATTCAGGTCTCCTATCCTCTATCGCCTTGATAAATTCCTCAGAACTGGATTGGAATTTGGTTAGGTTAAAGCCGGATCCCTTAAGGATGTCGCGAACCTCGCGCCCTGTGTCCAGCAGCTCCTTAACCGTATTTCCAGACTCCATCCCGTCGTCTACGTAAAAGCCGCGTCGAATCATGTCGACGGCTCTAGCGCTACATTTATCCTCCTTGCCCTTTACCGTGTCTCTTACGGCCATAGTCGTTGTAAATGAAGACGACTTGGCTCCCATGTTCTGCACTATCATCTTATACATTGGTATGGTCGACGGTTCCTCGTCGCCGTTGTACCATAGGAAGCGTTGACTGTCGCTATCCTCTTCCGTCACACGGACTTGGTTGAACATGCCTTCTATGTCACAGGTGAAGGCGTGTTTCCCATTTCTAAATCTAAGTAGGACCTCTATCCCTGAGTTGTAAATGTTGGGACCTTCTAGCAGATAGTCGTTTAGACATTTTCCGTTGGTCTTTGCCGACGCATCCACTACCATCCGTAGTTTACCTTTCTTTGGGTCTAAAGCCACGTGGAGTGGCAGGTAGTAGGTCCTATCCGTGTTTGGTTCGTCGACCGGTAACTCCACGGCCCATCCTTTCTGATTTTTGATATTAATTGACTCTATGACTTGGATGGGGTCGATGGTTGCCCCGTAGTCGCATCCCGGTGCCACCGCTGCAATTGCGCACCGTCCGCTTCTCATCTCCAGGACCTCGTCTTTGCTAGAGATCGTTGTTACCGCCATTCTGCTTGGCCTTGTTCTCAATCCTATCTCTTCGGCCACCCAATCCTCGAGCAATGTGAAGGCAGCTCCACTATCAACCAGCATCAGTGTTGTTACTGATCGATTGCCTTCTCCAATCACTCGCACTGGTACTACCCCAAGTAGCACCGTTCCTCTCTTCTTCGCCTGTTCGCGCTTTCAGACCTTTGGCAGTTTAACCCGCCAAATTAGGATGTCTTCTAGATAATAATTCGCTTTTAGCCTATGACAAGTATTTGATTCACTACACTAGTCGAAACCAATCTGTGCGCGATCATTCACCCGCTGGATATACCCGGGAGATTGGGTTCGACGGCTTAATCTTATTGCTATGTAAGCCTAATGTATTATTCGACTGACAGTATTATATAATCTCTGACAATATTATTCACCTTCGGGAAATATTAACAGTTCCTTTAGGACGTGGCGCTCTATCTATATAAACAGAGTTATGACTTAAACTACTCACAACGATATGGCCCAGTTATAATTCACATATATGGCGCATTCTTTAGGAAATGCTTCATTATCAGTATCACTCATACACAATGCTGCACAATACTGCACACTAATCTGCCGATCTTCACTGATTTTAGTCACATATAAAAGGAACACGGACCGAATCATGTAGGGTCTATCAAATAACATTAGATTCACTTCAAACCACTTTAACATAAGTCACAATCGTTATATGTAACCTTTCTCTCTTACCTTCGGTATATCAAGAATATTGGGTTTTCGGGGTTATTTATCGTTATTCCAAATATAATAATTCATCAACCATATTATGAAGGACCGACAGTAAATAGCAGTATAACAATATAAAGTATGCACAGTGTATGGTACATGCAGATTTGGTTTGTTTAGTTGAGTTGCACAGTGATTCAGTGTGATAATGGATATATGTCCTTATAATTAAGCCTACTAGTGTTAGGCTAAAACAGAAAAGCACAAAATATTTCCAAGCCGCTCTCTCCTGGCTCAGGACTGAATGTAAACACTGCACATAAAGCATTGAGTGATTTCTAGGAAATTTCTGTACAAGAGCCATAAAAATGCTCTGATTGGCTGACTGAACTGAGAGACGCCGTAGAACAAAGAAAATCAACACGTATGAATATCAGCTGTTAACCGTCGTCATAGTAACTACTGTTCAAGAGTAGCTATCACCCTTTGCGTCACGAATTGCCATAGAATCATCAACTATGCCTTCCACAGTACACATACGGAGGAAATAGCTCTTAGATCCTCTAAAAAACACCGATACAGTAATAATACGGTCTCTTACACTTATTAAATCAACTACAGAGTATTTTAATGTAAAAATAATAAAAATAACGGGGCAATTCAGCAAAGGCTTTTACACCGCTCCCAGAAAATGGGATTTTCAGTCTATAAAATATAATAATCACAGTTTCTAAAACCTAAAGATACTCTAAACAGTTAGTCTTTCTTACGCGGACGGCGTTTACGCAGTTTCGTGAGGCTAGCAAGAGTCCTTTTCTCTTTGGGGCGAGCCACTTTACGAGGAGGGCTGTAGCTCCTAGGCGAAGGGTGCAATTCAATTGCATCAGAAGGTGTAGGGTTACGATCGGTATACCCGCCGGTCGAAGTACCTGGTTGATTAATATCAACCTCAGTGGAGCGAGGTCTAACGGCCTTTAGAGCGCGTCTCAGGACGGCAGCTCCTACGGGTCCTTGACGGGTCGTCTGGACACTAGCGGTGGGTGGACCGTGAGTGGTGAGGAATTTTCTCGGTTTAATGGTTCTCTCCAGCTCGCGTTCTCGTGTTCGATATTCATATGGTCGCCGAGATACTTCCTGTAGTTCAGGATGCGAGTTCACAAAGATGTCGCCATACTCAGGGTCCTGACGGATAAAATTGATCAGGTGATATGTGGTTATATCATTAGGATTATCGTTTCTAAGGTATTTTCTGACAAACTTGGTGGAAATACACTCACCAACACGCTTCATTAACTCGTAACTTGGTACGCGTGTTTTCTGTTCAATCGACGCGAATAGATAAGGATGGAACGCGTAAACTCCCTCGTAAGCTCGTCCAGGGTAATAGCGATGTCGGGATTCGCAATGTAAATCCGCGTTCGCTTCCCAATCTCGGATGTATCGCAGGGTGATCATCTCATCTACGCTCTCTAAATCGCGATTAAAGGGACAATTGTAACTTTCATGTCCTTTAAGTTGACAGTAGTGACATTGAGTCATAAATTGTGGGCAGACGGCAAAAATATGAGAGTTATTAAGTCTGCAATAAGCACAATATATTTCCATCATCGGTTGTTCGAGGAAATAGGAGCAAGGTACGCTCGAGTCTAGAGGGGTGAAGTGGTCTCTCGATGCGCATAATCGACAACGTTTTCGAGATACGTAGTTGGCGTGTCGATAATCGTACGCTGTGAGACGCTGTGGACCTTGATACCACTCTATGACATAATCATTGTCACTGCTCCGGGAAGCTGTAGGCTGAATCGCTTCTGATTCCAAGCATACTGGTTCATCTTCCAGCTGTATAGACGAAGTGGGTGCGTCGGTCTCAGTAAGTGGATCCACTGTCTGTATTTCCACGACAGAATAACCTGTAGGTATTCGGGGTCTTTGTATGACAGATGAATGTAAGTTCTGTATACAAACGTCTTGAAAAACGGCAAATCCAGCGCTACTCAGCTTCTCCGCAGCTGAGTCTCTCAGACTGAGTTTGGTCAGCGCGCGGTCCTTGAACTGACTGTCGACGTTACGGAACGGAGTCAGAAAGCGCCGGAAACATTCGAAACGTATAAACTTATTGTGTTCGTCTAACTTGGCGAGTTTAGTTCCAAGTATTAATGGATGAGCGCGTATGGTACGACTGCACACATCGGCTAGCCAACCTGCAAGTGCTGCGTTTTCAAAGATCGTGTATATAGCTAAGGAAGGGCGAAGTGGAACACTCATAAAGCTATATACGGCACCAGGCGCAGTTAATGGTCCATCAAAATATAAACGAGAGTAATGATCTCCATATACTTGCTGGTAATTGGTAGGATTTCCAACTTTGAAATTCCATCCATATTCTTGAAAGGCAAGATGTCCGATGGATGTCCGTTGTACCTTAGTAATGTCGCTGGGTGTATTGGCATACATAGTGCGAAAGAAACCTCGGCCTTCGGCCCAAGGAGCAATCAGCTGAGTATCAACGAAAGGGTATGGAATGTTTTCCATATTCCGGAAGTCGTTTTGGAGATCTCCATAAACAGCTGAGCCGATTTTTAGGATTCTTTCGTTAAACAACATTTCGAGCACGGGTTGGGGTAACATTGATCCGTCGATACCCATGGCCGGTTTGCGCTCGGTGTCGGTGACGTAACGCTGCGCGAGCTCGAATTGTCCATGTCGAAGTTTCTTTTGTGTCTCCGTAAGGGTTTCAAAAGAATAATCAATCACGTCGGAACACGCTCGAGTGAATACGTGGGTAGAACCAGCGAGTCCTCGTATATGTATCATTCGCGTAGTTCCTAGTTCTCCCACCGGAACGCTACCTTCGTTGTCATAAGTAACAACGCCATACATCTCGATAACGTTAAGAGTCTCGTTCCATTCTTTAGTGGCGTTTTCGAGAGTCATTCCCACTGGATGCCACAAAGTAGCGCATTCGCTAGCATTGGGTAACTCTCTATACTTTAAGCATTGTGTAGTATAGGTTTCCACATCTCCATATCGTTTTATTCTTTCTTCCTCGAATAACACGTCAAGATTCCAGTGTACCAATCGAGTTTTAATGAATCCATCAAGATTGTACGGAGGTAATATTTCTTTCTCTATTCTGGAAATATTATACGGTTTTCGAAATGAGTTTAGTTTAACTAGCTGATCTAGATGTTTTTGTAGTTGTTCGAGTTCGACGAGGTCGAGAGGATTGATCAATGGTAGAAACTTCAGACTATGCGTAGGATCTTCTGGTTTTACCATGTAATATTGCTTTAAATTGACGTAATAAGGATGATGAATTATTTCACTATAAGGTAGCATTTGTAGTTTAACTTTAACGTAAAAACTTTTGAAAATCCGACGTATTTTGATTAAGTTACAGTAATGTAATATGCCTATTCATATTTGTACACATAAAACCCTTAGGTACTCTCGTGGCGTAGTGGTCAGATGGTTAAGGCGTTGGTTACATTACGTAGGTTACGAGTTCGAATCCCAGTCGGGAAATTTGTATTTTGGGGCCATTTATTTTCGTGTGGTGCTAATTGATAGGCCAATGAGAAGCGTACAGCGTAGCGAATGATGAGCCAGGCCAATCATAGGGCATAAATTATCTTATTGCTCAAATGTGAGGCAGTGGAAAATTCTGTTAGGATTCCATGTCCCAGATTAGTGTAAGGGCCGGACTGCGTTGAACGATGAGCTGGGCCAATCATAGGGCACGAAGCACTTCATTGCTCAATTGTGAAGCTGTGGAAAATTCTGTTTAGTTTCCATGTGCAATTTCTAGTATAAAAAGGTCGGTTTGCCTTCGGTTATCACCTTATATTATGTCACTTCTTACCACTTTGTAAAACTCTTACTTTTGTAAAATTAGTTTATTCGGTTTCTTGTTGAAACTTTATTTGATAAATCCTTTTGTAAAACTGTAAATATACTGCAAATTCCTGACATGTTTTCTTTTGGTCCAACTTCGGGACAGCCGAACATCAGGGAGATGGCAGCCTAGACCGTTAGGCCGTAAGCAACGCAGGGAAGGGATGTCCACAACACGCTAGCGCCCACATTGGATCGACCGCGCACCCCCTTTGCTCCTTCGAAATACTCCACTTGCTATGCAGCGCCCGCTTCGTGAGAAGGTAAGACTTTGTTCGACGCCCTTGCCCGCCGTAAGACCTATAGATCAGGGTAAGCGTGACACCGTACTGGACGCCGCAAATTTAGGATCAAATAATTATATCCAGACACCCCCCCTTTGTCAAGTCCTACGAATCCCTGGGTTAACCTGTACTTCCTACAGGTGCGAACTATTGCCATTCGTCAGTACGCGAGTACACATTAGGTACGGACAGCATACGTTCCATAATTTAGTGATTCATAGCACTGACTGTTTGGTACCGGTTCGCTTTGTAGAACGTACATTAGTACCCCCCCCCCCCCCCCCCCCCTGTCTGGAGTTAGCTATTTGATCAGGCAAGGAGTATTTCTGCTACCGGCACACTGCTTGGCCTAGGGAGGTTTATTAATATCCTACCGCGCCTTGCCACGTACTGATAGGTATTGCTGCTAACTACCGCAGCAACAAAGTTCTAGAATTAAATTAGTATACCAGATCAGCTAACGTACGGTAGCGATTAACCCCTATTCTTATCTTACAACCAGAATCTGGTATTAGTGCCGATCACGGGTGTAGTTACTAACACTGTGGTTGCCCATTGGGTTGTGGATAGGAAGGAGAGAGCTTTGACGTCATTCGTGAGTATAAAGTTCTACAAACGCGACTAGTTTATTTTAGTAGCTAGCGCACGGTATCATTTTAGTCAGAAAATCACTAAAACCTAGTAAAAGGAATTACACGAAATTGTTTTATTCGTAACACACCCACACACACACGCCCTAAAACATATTGCCCTTAAAGTTCTACTAGCTATAGCGCACTATACATTACTTTAGGTGGAAATTGTCTGTATTTGTAAAATTAGGATCTGATTTAGTTGTGGCGATAAGGAGTATTTCACTTTCGTTATTAAACTGTTGTGTTGTCCAGCAGTTATTGTTACATTTAGGCTTGACCCTTTAGACTGATTTCGTACAGGGGGATCAGTTATTGTTACGTTTAGGTACGACCCCTTTTCGACTGATTTAGGACTGTCAGTGTTGTTACGCTAGGTCTGTTAACCCACTAGCTCGTATATAAACCATATAAATCACACCGCGGCAAGTTACTGTATTTAGGACTGTCAGTGTTAGTTAGGATTCGCTGCGCGGGGATTGTTTTCCCGTGAGTTTGGTCTGTTACGGTAACTGTACATCTGCCTCACCGGTTAGAGGACAGGTATCCTTCTGTCTAGTACGTAGGCATTAGACCCGCTCACGTACATAGAATAGATACTAGGCTCTGTTCCTCGCCAGTAGTCGTTTGTGTACTATATCTGTTTGTTTAGATATCCTGGACTGGGATTTGTTGTCAGATACTGTACAAGCCCGTATACATTACTAGAGTCTCATAGTAAGATACATCGTTACTAGGATCTGGTAAGCGGTATACTACTGGACCCTTACAGTAGGAAGTATTTTATATAAATTAGTATAGTACTTCTATCATAGTGCATAGTATTCCTACCTTACAGTAGGAAGTATTATTTCCTTTAGTTTAGAATTGTTAGCTATTGTAAGTAGGAGATATTTAAAAATTAAGGTTAGTAAATTTAGTAATTTAGAACGTCCCCTGCTTCAGTAGGCTTTTAGGGTAGCTAGTACTTTCGTATTTAATCTTTGACTAGCTAACAGTTAGTTTGTAGCACTTTGTTTTACGCCGTGTGTGTGCGGTGTTACTTTTCGGTACTTGAAAAGGTACATAGGGTTTAAAGACCAATTTGTATCGGTACCTAGGAAGATTTTTCGTAAG
This sequence comes from Nemertoderma westbladi, assembly GCA_032718475.1. Classification (NCBI taxonomy): domain Eukaryota; kingdom Metazoa; phylum Xenacoelomorpha; order Nemertodermatida; family Nemertodermatidae; genus Nemertoderma; species Nemertoderma westbladi. The sequence goes on from JAUCBJ010007985.1 coordinate 26,400, forward strand.
CGTAGAAGTAAAACTCTCACCTTCGACCTTTTCAGGACTCAAGGACTCATTTCTGGACCGCTTCGAGGATTAGACCGCTTTTCGCAAAGTTTGGGAGACAATAAATTCGTCCGCGCCGCCGAAAAACGGAAAGACCCACGTCCGGTTTGTATTTGGGAATTTGTACGACTGGAAGATCAAAGGAACGTAAGTTTTACGACTCGCGTCGTTCAAACTTAAGAAAGCACAGTAGTACTTAAAATTTGTGGGTTTCACTGTCTATTAGTAGTGTTGTTGGTACTTATTTTCCCGTTAGACGTTGCTGTTTGGCCTATTGTTTATACTTGTTGATCTACATTTTGTTAACGTATACCGTTATCTCACTTATTCGTACAAATTTAGCCGGTAGGCTAGATTACTACTTATTTTATTATATACTTTGTTAGTTTATTTGTACCGGTTAGGGTATATATATGATATATATATATATATCAAGGTAAGTTTGACATTTGTACATTTCGACATTTTGACATTTCGACATTCTGACTTGTTGATTTATTTGTACCGGTTAGGGTATATATATGATATATATATATATATCAAGGTAAGTTTGACATTTGTACATTTCGACATTTTGACATTTCGACATTCTGACTTGTTGATTTATTTGTACCGGTTAGGTAAGTTTGACACTTCAACATTCAGACACTTTGACATTTTATTATCCGTACTTGACGTATATAATAAGACATGAGTGACACACCCCATTCGACGAGATACCCACCTACCGACTATGACTCGTGCGACCCGGACAGATCGACAGTAGACGAACCGAGAAGGAGAACCCGAGATTCCACCGATGTCACACCGCTTGCGTCGCCGGTACCCTGAACGGAAATACCGGAAGCCGCAACGCGTGGCGACGGCAGAATCGAAGATTTCCTTACCGTCCCGCAGACTAGATCGCGGGAACCGGACATGGTAAGTTCGACTGGAAGCCAGGAGAACGTTATTAGAAGTATAGGAGGACACATGGCCCAGATTACTCGAAACCTCGGAGAAGGTTTTCGCGTTTTACACGAGTTAACCGCCCCGATGTCGAGATACGAGTTCTACACCTTACAGGTAAGGATAGAAAGTAGGGTACATGCCTCCGTAGATAAACTTAAAGGTTTACACGAACTTGCAGAGTTGCGTGGCGACAACTTTACTCAGGTAAAGATAGTAGATAAATTAGTAAGTGCGAGAGAAAGCATTATCCAGTTTAAGTCAGTAATAAGATTGGCTCAACAGGAGCAGTTTGACCAACTGCTAGGTGAGTCAGTTTCGGACGCGTTGTTACAACCCGAAGAGGAAGAAGAACTCTACTGCCTGGACGGAAGGTTGGAAACGCTCACCAATTTTCTTCGTAGATGCGGCGTACCGATCGACGAACCGGAAGTCGAACCGCGAGGGACGACGGAAGTTCTCACTACGGAAGGCTCGCGAGCCTACCAACATCCACCACTGGATAGATCGTTCGTTAGCGTACGGAGCGACGTTGGCAACGTTGGCGACGTTAGTAGAACAGCGTCAGGAATTACTCGACAACAACAGGAGGTTGCACGCCGACAACAAGTCGCCGAGGAAGAAGCGCAACTACAGATGGCACAGATCGCCATCGAAGGAGAAAAACAGCGCAGAGAGGATGTAGCGAAACTTGCGAAACTTCAAGCACAGGCTGAGTTCGAAGCATCAGAGATGCGGAGACTGGAGGAGGACTTAGCGCGAGAAGCGGCCGCGGCGGCAGCAGCTGACGAGCTAGCACGACAGGCAGCGGCGGCAGCCGACGAGTTAGCACGAGTTGCGGCGGTAAACGCAGCTGAGTTAGCACGGAAGAAAGCAGCATCCGACGCTCGTGCCAAGTTGGAGGCGCGACAAATAAACGCTCGTTTAGCGATACAGGAAGCGGAGTTAGCGGCACAACAACAGGAAGCAGATCGACGCGAAAGAGAGATGCAGCTACAGTTCGAACTGAATCGTAGATCGCGCGAGGCAGCGAACGCGCAAGCGGACCTCGAACTCGACGCGAGAGATAGATCTATAAGGTCTCGAACTGGACACGACTTGTCTGCCCTGGATCGCATGGAGACTCGATATCGCGGAATCCAGAAGCGAATCGAGGAAGGAAGTGTGGGAGCGATAGATCGAGGAGAGGAGTTCGTCGAGGATTACTGTAAACGTTTTCCCCAAGTTATTCCTATGCTCAAACCCACGACTCCGATAAAACCGGTCTTTGTTACGAAACCTAAGGAAATAACGCCTGTGCGTTCGACGCAAGGCAACAGGTTTGTTGTGACGGAAATACCGCAACCTAGGGCGACTTCATCGCCAATTTTAGCAGGTAACATAACTAGTCCACCTACAGTAAGTCGTAGTTTACTTGTGGAGAGAGACGAACCTGCGTTTATGACAGTAAAACAGGTGAGTAAACCATTGCAAGTTAAACCTGTGACGTGCTGCACGAACCCAGTCATTTATAAACCTACAGTAGAACTTAACTCAGATGTTTTTACTAGACCTCTCACCCAATGTTTAACGAGACCTACGACTTCGTGGAAGGCTTGCGAGCCTACCGAACAACGAGGAGCCGTAGATCCCAGACCACGACGAACTCGACCAAGAATAATATGCCGGACGCGAACCCGCCAACCACCTTATCCGGACGACAGCGATTCATCCAGTGACTCGGAGTCGACGGAACGGGAAATATTCCGTACTGGAGCGGCAGCGGCAGCGGCAGCGGATTACAAACGGGAGGAACGATCGACGAACCCCTATATCGACAATCCTCCACGAGAAACACCCCAACAGAAACCCACGTTGAAACCAGCGGAAACGATCAGCGCCAAACAGTTCACCGAGATGACGGACAGAATAGCTCAACTCGAAGAGCGACTCGAAGCGCAACCGTCGGATCGATCACGAACCAGCGTGGAGTTGGAACAACCTAGACAACATCGACCACCGAGGAGAGAACAGGAGACTAGACGGACTCCGACACATCGAGAAGAAGATCCCGTTAATAATTCCTACCGACGAACAACGCGCGGAAGGGAGCGACTGGACGACGCCGCCGAACAGGGACGCGGACAGTTGGATTTGGTTAGCGAGATTGCGAAATTCGCGGCTAGACACGGATTACCGGCACAGCAACCGCCGAAGTTCTCTGGCAACGCGAAACACTGGCGCACACTGGTAGACTACGTAGAGTCCCAGATCGCTAAGTGTGCTTTCACGTCGACGGAGAAGTTTAACTACTTGCTCCAAGTCCTGTCTGGTGAGCCGAAACGATTAGCGGAAACCTTTATTGGTGTTCCCGATGCCTTTGAGTTGGCGTACGACCGTTTATATTCGATTTACGGAGGTAATGTCGCCATGGCTAAATCCATTATAGAAGACCTCTGCAGAGGAGGCAACATTTCGAGACCGATCGACCTTTTACGACTCGCGGACGAAATAAAGAACGCTATAGGGACTTTACGGTCCATTGGACAACTCGAGTACGCTAACGCACCGACGGTTCTCATTCGAATAATCGGTCGACTTCATCATCGACTACGACGAGAATGGCGACGCATCGAGTACCAGCGCGAAGAGGCCCGAGGGTTATTAAAACTCACCGATGTCTATCAACTTATTTCACGGGAGGCCGTGATCGAGACTCGATCGAACTATACCGATCACCATATCGCGGCGGAAGGGATAACTGTTTCTGCGCCGACTCGGACAAAACCGTTTCCGACGAACGCGAAAGCCGTTACTTACGCCACCCCTACTGAGACTTCTAAAGTTCTGACGCCTATCGGCACCACGCAGCCACGACAACAGTTGCCGGCGGACTTTGTGGGATGCTCATACTGCGAGCGGAACGGCAGAAACCATAGCGGACATAAACTACGTGGATGTCGCGCTTTTAAAGAGTTAGGGATCGAGGAAAGGAGACTCCAAATCCGATCTCTAGATTCCTGTTGGAGATGTATGAAGCCAGGACACGTCCGGAAGGATTGCCCGAGCGACGATACATGTTCTCTGTGTGGACGTAACCATGACGCGTTGCTTCACACAACCAGTCATACTCCGACCAGACGCTTTCGACGAGAGCATCCAGATAAAGCGGCTAGATGCGACGCGCTTTATAAGGAGCGTGCGCCGCGCGAGATCCGTACCTTTTATACCGACTGTATGGATCAGTCAGGATCATCGGACGAGGACGAGGAGGAAGACGACACTTTCTACGTGCATGCAGGTGAGGAACAGCCATCGATAACGCTCCTCACACAGAACCAATTGAAAGGGTTTAGCGTGATTCCTATAAAGATTACCGGAACCCGAGGGAGCAAGCGTATATACGCCATCTTAGACTCTGCGTTATCGCATAGCTATGTCGACGAACAAGTAGCCGACGTAGTTACGGACATGAGTCAAGGTAAGACTGCTCAGTATACTGTAAGCAGCATGCATGGTAAGAGAGCGATCCCTGTGACAAGAGTAAAACTAACTTTAGACACTCTTCTTTCCAAAGCGGAACACAGCAAGGAGGAGCGCTCATTACTTCCGGTAAGAAATTTGACCTTTGCAGCTACGAAGGACTTTAGTAACTTGCTCGGCCCTGTGCCAGAGCAATCACCGGAAGATCGTAAGTATTTCCGACACCTTGGAATACCGGAATGTCCTGTTAATTATCGTTCTATTGCGATGTTAATTGGGACAGACCAGTTTAACTTACATCAGGTATGGGAGACACGCCCATCTGTTATTACAGCGGGCAACCCCTACGCATGTAGAACTCCCATAGGTTGGTATACTAGAGCACCAATACGTTCACTAGAGGTAAGTGACCAGGAGGACGACGTTTTGAGTACGTGTAGTTTATTGACTAACACGATAGATTATTCTCCTTCACACTCCCGTGGTCCAATTGTACGGACGGCACTACGACAGACTTGCGTCACTAACGCAGACGCCACCGATACTGACGTAACCGATCTGGACACGACCATACGGACCTCTGACTTACAACTACTTGCAGTAGACCAGGTTGTATTGACTACTGAAGACCTGAGGGTTGTTGCTGTGGATGACTCGATGAACGAGGATTTTGGAAGGCTTGCGAGCCTACCGAAAAATCCAAAGGTCATTGACCCCACCCACCAGGCTTCGACACCGGTCGTTGATCTTGGAAGGCTTGCGAGCCTACCGATAGATCAAGAAGTTGTCAAACCGCCGCACGACAATTTGGCGCCGACTAGTGACACCGGAAGGCTTGCGAGCCTACCAGACGCATTGACACTAGCCACCGCAGTGGACGAAGACGTGGACGAGGACCATGGCGCAGTGCAAGCAGCGCTTGACCGACTGCTGACTGAACGGACCATACAATGGTTGGAACAGGACTCAGCAGAACCCGGTAGTTACGAGACCGCTATGTCAGAACAGGAAAAACGGTCATTAAATATTATGAGAGATACCATTCGCCAGACCGCGAATGGCCACTATGAGGTTGGTATGTTGTGGCGCAATGGACAACCTAAGCTCGTTAACAATTACCCGCTTGCTTTGAGGCGACTCAAATCAATAAGGCAGCGATTGTTGCGAGACGAGACGGCCCATATGCAATACAATGCACAACTTCAGACGTATCTCCAAAAGGGATACGCCATTAGGATGTTAAATCCTGAGGTAACCACAGACCAGACATATTACCTGCCACATCATTTTGTTCGACACCCGGACAAACCTGGCAAGGTGCGTGTAGTCAACGACTGCGCTGCGCTTTACCAAGGGATGTCTATGAATAGCGAACTGATGGACGGGCCGAATATGAATAATTACCTCATGGGAGTCCTAATGCGTTTTAGACAACGCAAAGTGGCTTTCACCTGTGACGTAGAGGCCATGTTTCACCAGGTTAAGGCTTTGGAGCGGGACAGGGACAGTTTGAGGTTTCTTTGGTATCCGGACGGAAACTTACAACTTCCGCCAGAAACTTACCAAATGCAGGTAAGAGTATTCGGAGCCAGGGACAGCCCCAACTGCACCATGTACGCCTTGAAGCAGACAGCATTAGACAGACGAGACCAATTTGACCCAGAAGTAGTTCGGACCGTGGAACGAGATTTCTACGTGGATGACGGCCTCAAGAGTTGTGACACCTTGGAGCGCGCTACAACCGTAGCACACCAACTCCAGGATTGTCTCGCTGAGGGCGGATTTCACCTGACGAAGTTCGCTTCCAACGAACCCGAACTGGTGAACTCATTTGACCCGATGGACCGTAGCGGAGGTGACTTGGACTTAGACCTAGAACCTCTGCCGACGACCAAAGTATTAGGACTTAGTTGGGACCCTAACACCGACAATTTTAGGGTACGTGTAAGGTCCAACGACCAGACTAGACCTCTCACTAAGAGAACTTGCTTATCGACCATGAGTCGATTGTATGACCCATTGTGTTTCATTAGTCCAGTGATCCTGCATGCTAGGATCATACTCCGCAGCATTTGGCAAGCCGGACTGGAATGGGACGATCCCATCCCAGAAAAGTTAGCTGAGCGATGGAGGGACTGGGAAGCCCAACTGACGTTCCTACAAGACTATACCATACCGAGGGTATACTTTCCTTTGCAAACCACCTTTCCTGCCGATTTAGAGCTTCACAGCTTTAGTGACGCTAGCAAGGATGGATTGGGGGTTACCTTATACCTTAGACGACAAGTGACATCGGACAGCTACGATGTATCTCTCGTTACTTCAAGGGCTAGAACAATGCCATTGAAGTATATGACTGTACCTCGTGGGGAGCTGCAAGCCGGGACGATATCCACCGATATTGTCAGTCTAGTTCAACGCGAGCTGGAGGCTAACTTGAAGGTCACATATTGGACGGATGCGACGTTGGTACTTTGGTACATAAACAACGAAACATTCGAGTTCAAGACTTTCGTAGCCAACAGACGGGCTGAAATATTAGACCGGTCGCTCAAACAAGATTGGCTGTCCAGGGAAGCTGAACCCAGCTGACATCGCGTCACGGGGGATGCAACCACTCGACTTTTGTAAACCGGACAATAAATCCTTTTGGTTTAGAGGACCCGATTTCCTACAGCGACCATCAGACGAATGGCCACCGTTATTCGACGCGACAACCAACACCATACCAGAGGGCGCCGAGATAAAACTCGACAAGGTTGTCAAGTCTAAAGCGAAAGCCAACGCCAAGGTCAAGAGGAAAAAAGGACGGACGAAATCTGATGACCTGGACGCCAGACCTGACATTACGCCAGACGTCTCGCCAGACACTCGACCAGACGCTTGTACGAATCCTTCGCCGGATGTTCCGCGGGAGATTTCACCAGACGTTTCGCCGGATTGTTCACCAGATTACTCGCCAGACTATTCACCAGAAGAGACACCAGATTGTTCTCCGGATTGTTCGCCAGATTGTTTGATGGAACTCTCGACAGAATGTCTACCGGACGTCTCACCAGACTGTTCACCAGACATCTCGACAGACTGTCCACCAGACTGTCTACCAGACTTTGAACCAGACTTTCTGACGGAAGTTACGCTAGACAGACTTTGGGACCGACGACAAGACATTTCGCTGGAAGTTCCGCGCTATGTCTCACCAGACGTCTCACCAGACTGTTCACCAGACGCTTCACCAGACTGTCTACTAGACACTCCATTAGAAGACCCATTGGAGCGGACTTTTAGAGACGTACCGAATTTGACTTCTTTGGACGACAGTGATGTGGCCACAGGGATTACACTCCGCTCGAAGAAGGTACTTGACTTACCTACAGGTAAAGTGGTGACTAAGGTTAGGAAGCTTACAGGCTCACAGGAACACACTGACACTGTAGAGTTGAAACCATTACTGCCAGTCGACACATTAGGTGCGGACGGCAAAGGTAAGACCGTAGAGATTGACGTACTTGGGGACTCAGACAAACCTACCGGAAGGCCCGTGGGCCTACCAAGTCCAGACAAGTATCTACACTACGACTACACCTTACCCGATGACGTCACTAACACTTACGTTGACAGGATAGTGAACCTAACTAGATCATGGACTGACGCGTGCCGCAAGTTAGCATGGCTCAAACGATTGAGACAATATGCCAGAGGCAAACGCGACTTTCCTAGAAGACTTACCTTAAAGGAAATTGACCACTGTGAAGTTGATATCATTCGACATTATCAATTGCGATATTTCGCACGAGAGTTCACAGCGATCAAACAAGGTAAACAGATTAAGTCTTCACCGATTTTGAGTTGGAGTCCGATTATTTACCGGGGCTTACTTTGTCACAAGTCCAGACTCCAAAACATCGACTTTGCACTTGACTTCAGGTATCCTATCATCATACCGCAACACCATGAGTTACAACGCGCTATGATACTGGACGCACATGTACAACTCAAACACGTAGGTAGACACCACTGTCTATCACACTTACGCTCGAGGTTTGTACTGATTAGACCTAGTAAGGCACTGAGTTCAGTAACACGGAACTGTATTATTTGTAAGAAGGTGCACGCGAGGATAGGACACCAAGAAATGAGTGAACTACCACTAGCAAGATTACAGGCGTTTAGACCCCCTTTCACTGAGACAGGGATAGACTGTTTTGGACCCATAATCGCGAAACGCGGAAGGGTACAGGTAAAACGTTGGGGATTGATCTTCACCTGCATGGCCAGCAGAGCTGTCCATATAGAGCGAGTGACAGACTTGTCCACCAATGCCTTTATCCTAGCCTTACGGCGATTTATCGCTAGACGTGGATTGGTCAAATCCATATACTGCGACCAAGGGACAAACTTTGTGGGTGCACGGAACGAGATAACCAGAGCTTTGAGAAAATTGGACCAAAACCAGATTTCCGAGGAACTACGTCCTCACCGTATTGTTTGGTTTTTCAATACTCCAGACAGTCCGTGGAGAGGCGGCGTTTGGGAAAGGCTGATTGGCTCAATAAAGACAGCTATGGCTAAAGTCGTACCGACGCAACACATCTTGACAGACGACCAACTGACGACGTTACTAATAGAAATCGAAGCAATCTTAAATACCAGACCGATCGCTTTGATCCCAGACAATAACGACGTACAGTTTGCCTTGACACCAGCGCACCTGCTTATGCAGGCGCCGACGACACTGTTGCCCATTTCGGTACCCGTTGATAGTGACGGATACGGCAACAAGGCTTGGAAAATCACTCAATTGCTTGCAAATAAATTCTGGGAAATATGGCAGAAATATTATTTGCCCTCTATTTCGACCAGAACCTCTTGGTATCTAAATACCCGGTGTTTAAGACGTGGTGACCATGTCTTATTGGCTGAAGCTAATCTGAGAAGACGGTTTTGGCTGACTGGAGTCATTTTGACCACGCACCCTACATCTGGTGTAGTGAGAACAGTTACTGTACGGACTATCGACGGTCGTACCATAGACAGACCTGTACAACGTCTCGTACTCCTTGAGGAGACTAGAAACGAGACGGGAGACTACAAATCTCCACCCAATATTAGTAAATAGATGTGGGACCTTTGTTGGCCGCCACATAGACCTACTGTATTTAGTTATTTGTATTTGTATTACTGTACGTGCATTTGTAATCCTCTTCACTGTAGATAGAGACAGCGGTGGAATTCCATTGTCTTTATACGTGAACATGGAGGGTAGTACCCTTATGTATCACATAGGAGCGGGATTGTGTGTACAGTAGGAATGGAATTCCACTTGGAACCCACAAGTGAGACATTTTTCAAAATTATTAGACAAATCCATTTGTTTGGATTTAAATTTAAGAAAAACGATTCTCCAGTGAAAGCAAATTCTAGAATACAGCTAGAAAAAATTAAAATTTGGGAGGACAAGAGCGGATGGAAGGCTTGCGAGCCTACCGATAAATTTTTTTTTGGAAAAGGAAATCGGTCTTGTTCTACGTAGTCGTGTCTACTATTATTTAGACCAATTAATTCTCGACTGCATTATTTTCTTTTGGGAAGTAGCGGGGAAATTAAAAGGTGAGTATTTTAGACTCACGGCTAGTTTACCCGGAATTCGTTTTTTATCGGCACAATTTTTTGGATTAGGGGCCAGTGCGAAATCACGCGAACCCGAAGTCATTAGGCAAAATGGGTTGGGGTTTAGAGCAGAGTTGAGCCAAAAGCCGACAAACTCTAAGTCACCTCACATCTAACCTCTGTTTGTGCTTCCTCTAGTAGAAACACTATTATCAAAGATCCACGCAGGAATAGGAGCACCAGGCGCCGTTCAACCGATATGGGGCCAAAACTTTAACCTGTTTGGAGTGGAGAGTATGGCTAGGAGTACAGACAAGCTTGCTAAATCCAAGGCGGATCCAAACGTCACGCGACAGCGATTGGACGCTTATAACAAAACAGCGGAGGAGTTACGCGCGGAGTTCAAAGCGTTGTACCCCTACGATGCGTTATGCGACGCCAGCGACGTTTGCGAGAACCCCGAGCTGATATTAGCGCGTTGCCCAAACCACCAAAGTCTGCGTTACCAAGAAGGCGGTCGTTTCATCTCCCGTCGTCCCCTTTCCTAGCGTTCTGGAACCACCGACAACTCGACGCCGAAGTCCGAGCCCAGTTCGACCTCGACCACCACCCAATCGTATTAGAGGACGTGGACGAGCCCGGTCGGCCAAGGAATAGGAAAGCGAGAAGAAAGGATATTATATTCAGATATTATATTTGGATGTTATATTGGATATTTATATTGGATATTTTATATTTGGATATTATATTTGGGTATTTATATCGGACGTTGGGTTTGGAAGGACGAGATATGGAAAGGAAGGCTTGCGAGCCTACCGTTAGCAATTGGTGCTCAGGAGAAGACATCCAGACCAGCAGGACGAACTTTTTAGATCGTCAGGAGGACTTATTTGAAAGTTATTAGCGCATTGTGTTTATATTATATTTGGACAGATTTAATTTGGTGAAGGTTTATTATGTATATTTACAATATATAAAGATTTATCGAAAGAGTTTGATTTATTTGTTTGATTTGTTTGATTTATTTGTTCTGATTTGTTTAATTTGTTTATCTTGATAACCGAAAGCCTTTTTTTTGTATTTTAGGCACTAAAGTTAATTCGTAAATTTGTATTTGTATGTACGATCGATTGTATTTACGCCGTATCTGCAATATTAAGTATGCAATGATTAGATAGTGATTATATTTTATATTTTAGGCCCTACCAGTAAATTTAGAAATAGTTTGTAGATATTTTATATTTTGATTGGTGAAAACAGTCTTACTTACTGTTTTCATGGAGCGGTGATGAATTATTTCACTATAAGGTAGCATTTGTAGTTTAACTTTAACGTAAAAACTTTTGAAAATCCGACGTATTTTGATTAAGTTACAGTAATGTAATATGCCTATTCATATTTGTACACATAAAACCCTTAGGTACTCTCGTGGCGTAGTGGTCAGATGGTTAAGGCGTTGGTTACATTACGTAGGTTACGAGTTCGAATCCCAGTCGGGAAATTTGTATTTTGGGGCCATTTATTTTCGTGTGGTGCTAATTGATAGGCCAATGAGAAGCGTACAGCGTAGCGAATGATGAGCCAGGCCAATCATAGGGCATAAATTATCTTATTGCTCAAATGTGAGGCAGTGGAAAATTCTGTTAGGATTCCATGTCCCAGATTAGTGTAAGGGCCGGACTGCGTTGAACGATGAGCTGGGCCAATCATAGGGCACGAAGCACTTCATTGCTCAATTGTGAAGCTGTGGAAAATTCTGTTTAGTTTCCATGTGCAATTTCTAGTATAAAAAGGCCGGTTTGCCTTCGGTTATCACCTTATATTATGTCACTTCTTACCACTTTGTAAAACTCTTACTTTTGTAAAATTAGTTTATTCGGTTTCTTGTTGAAACTTTATTTGATAAATCCTTTTGTAAAACTGTAAATATACTGCAAATTCCTGACATGTTTTCTTTTGGTCCAACTTCGGGACAGCCGAACATCAGGGAGATGGCAGCCTAGACCGTTAGGCCGTAAGCAACGCAGGGAAGGGATGTCCACAACACGCTAGCGCCCACATTGGATCGACCGCGCACCCCCTTTGCCCCTTCGAAATACTCCACTTGCTATGCAGCGCCCGCTTCGTGAGAAGGTAAGACTTTGTTCGCGCCCTTGCCCGCCGTAAGACCTATAGATCAGGGTAAGCGTGACACCGTACTGGACGCCGCAAATTTAGGATCAAATAATTATATCCAGACACCCCCCCTTTGTCAAGTCCTACGAATCCCTGGGTTAACCTGTACTTCCTACAGGTGCGAACTATTGCCATTCGTCAGTACGCGAGTACACATTAGGTACGGACAGCATACGTTCCATAATTTAGTGATTCATAGCACTGACTGTTTGGTACCGGTTCGCTTTGTAGAACGTACATTAGTACCCCCCCCCCCCCCCCCCCCCCTGTCTGGAGTTAGCTATTTGATCAGGCAAGGAGTATTTCTGCTACCGGCACACTGCTTGGCCTAGGGAGGTTTATTAATATCCTACCGCGCCTTGCCACGTACTGATAGGTATTGCTGCTAACTACCGCAGCAACAAAGTTCTAGAATTAAATTAGTATACCAGATCAGCTAACGTACGGTAGCGATTAACCCCTATTCTTATCTTACAACCAGAATCTGGTATTAGTGCCGATCACGGGTGTAGTTACTAACACTGTGGTTGCCCATTGGGTTGTGGATAGGAAGGAGAGAGCTTTGACGTCATTCGTGAGTATAAAGTTCTACAAACGCGACTAGTTTATTTTAGTAGCTAGCGCACGGTATCATTTTAGTCAGAAAATCACTAAAACCTAGTAAAAGGAATTACACGAAATTGTTTTATTCGTAACACACCCACACACACACGCCCTAAAACATATTGCCCTTAAAATTCTACTAGCTATAGCGCACTATACATTACTTTAGGTGGAAATTGTCTGTATTTGTAAAATTAGGATCTGATTTAGTTGCGGCGATAAGGAGTATTTCACTTTCGTTATTAAACTGTTGTGTTGTCCAGCAGTTATTGTTACATTTAGGCTTGACCCTTTAGACTGATTTCGTACAGGGGGATCAGTTATTGTTACGTTTAGGTACGACCCCTTTTCGACTGATTTAGGACTGTCAGTGTTGTTACGCTAGGTCTGTTAACCCACTAGCTCGTATATAAACCATATAAATCACACCGCGGCAAGTTACTGTATTTAGGACTGTCAGTGATAGTTAGGATTCGCTGCGCGGGGATTGTTTTCCCGTGAGTTTGGTCTGTTACGGTAACTGTACATCTGCCTCACCGGTTAGAGGACAGGTATCCTTCTGTCTAGTACGTAGGCATTAGACCCGCTCACGTACATAGAATAGATACTAGGCTCTGTTCCTCGCCAGTAGTCGTTTGTGTACTATATCTGTTTGTTTAGATATCCTGGACTGGGATTTGTTGTCAGATACTGTACAAGCCCGTATACATTACTAGAGTCTCATAGTAAGATACATCGTTACTAGGATCTGGTAAGCGGTATACTACTGGACCCTTACAAAGGATGATCCTTAATTCCATAAAATGAGTCCGGCAAAGGTCTAGCGCGTATGTTAACATCTTGTACCATGCGACGGACTAGATCCGCTCTATTGTCCGGAGGCTCAACAAGTACACCATCGACACGAGCAGCCGCGATGGGTGGACGTTGTATCATAGGAGCGTCAGCAATGAGCTCGTGAGATCTGAGATCAGTATTAACCGGTTGAGGCTGTACCGTAGCAAAGAGCTTGTCTTTAAAATGAGGAACCATCGAGGGGTGGAGGATCGTTTTGGAATAGAGATCCGTCACGAGAATTTGAGTTTCTGTTTGGGCTAAAGCAGCTTCTTCCCTCTCAGTCAGCTCTATATGTCTCTCCTCGAGCTGATTTTCCTCAGCTTGTTGTTGCAAGCGCTCGTCCAGGAATTCCTGTAAGGAGTAGGTTCGTCCACGTTCGATGTCCTCCTCTAGATTCTGTATTTCTCTATCGAACTGTGGTAAAGCTAGTTCTTTCACCCCTTGGACTTGTTGTTGCAATTTACGTTTCTCCAAGCAATCGTAAGTTCCCTTTCCGATTTTCTGCCGAATAGCGTCCAATGCATTTCGTATCACGCTCTCTTCGACTTCTGTTACAGGTTGGATAGGAGGGAGGCCAGGACGGTTGTAGGGGTTAAACGGTGATATTAGATGACCGCGTCCTAGTCCAGCGAGGTTAGGTTGGCGAATATCTAACGAACCCACTACCGGAGTGCCACCAATCAACTGTTCAGGTAACACTAGATCTTTGAACAGTGAGTATAACTCGGGAGGATCCGTAATACTATTAGGATCGAGAGTTTGAGGTATCACTTGGGAATGAGGAGGTCTGACCGAGTATTCCGGAACTCTGATCATGGGTTTGTTCAATGATCGTTTAAGGCGCGCGACCGTAGGTGATACGTCGAAAAGGTTTCGCTCGAAACTCCCATAAGTATATCGCGTAAAACTGTGTTTAGCACAACATCTCCGCGGATGTTTATGCCTTTCGATTTGCTGGTTAGGTCTAGGGCATTCGTCACAGTAATACCAAAGACGCACGTCTTGAAGGGGAAACGCGGGTGATCGCTCTCCAGTTTTACAATATTCCTCCATCTGTTCGAAGCTATCTGGAACGACAGGGAGTGGTCGATCGGCGGTAAGATACATCATCGTAAAATAGAGCCGTTTGAGTTCCATCATAGGATCTGGATGTATACCTTGAGGATATCGAGTTTCGAGGTTTTGTTGACTAGCAACATTGAGATAGGTCTCTCTTAGGAATTCTAGATATTCGTTGAAGCCGCTACGTTTATCAGGTTCTTCAACGTCTTCTCTTTCGAGTTTATTTCGAATAGAGTTCTCGTGTTCTATTCTCGATTTGTCGTTTCGACTCCGATGGGTATGATATTTAAATAAAACCATTTCCCTTTCGGTATTGACATCGTCGGTGTCGTGTAAATCAATAGGATGACCAGTAGTCAAGAAGTCCATATACGTACCATTACGATGCGTATAGCGAGCAGTGAATTTTCCATAGTCCAATTCACGCGTAAGTTGCTCCTGGGACATTGGCGGTTCGATATAACGACCATCGTCCTCCGTAGTAGTTGGATCAGCGTCGCCGCGTATCAAGCTATCGACAAACGCTTGTAAAGGTAGAGTATATCTCTCCCTGATACCAAGATCATCTTCTATTAATTCAGTCATATCTGCTATACGAGTTCACCAATATTATAATGAGTTTATATATTTATTAGGCGAGCGGGCGTCGCTGCCTACTTCTCCCTTGCCCCCAGACAGTGTGATTCTCAGCGCCGATATACCGCTGTCGCTGTACTTTCGCCAACGACGTAGCCGTACAACGACAACGATAACCGGCACAAGTCACTCCACTGTCCGTCCCAAAGGCTTAGATGTACTTCAGGTTTTCCTTGGAGAGTTAGGTTACTTTCACGATTGCGACTAGCTACTGTAAACACACTTTAGCAGTAACATTCACCTATAAACTCACAAATACCACACAACTGGTCACAACTACGCACATTCGGGCCATTTGTCCGTTAGTCAATGCCTTCCAGAATGTCACTGTATTATTATGTATCCTTGGATACTAGTAGTGCGCTATGTATTCCCTATGCTATTCAACGGGACAAGCTTTCTATTGTTCTTTTAACTCAATTCTAATTCTAGCGTGGTTGTTGCTATGGCGACATTATGCAAAGCTAGCGGTAGAATTAGGGTAATTCCAATACATACAGATCTGGGATGTTATTTAATAGTAATTCTTTAATAGTCAATGTCCTGTTTGATACATGACTTTATGAATTTTATCGGCTATTGACTATGTTTGGGAGACTTTCGCACACTCATACGCATAAGAAGATAAATCTCCGCTCCCGTGATCTATTAATTAATGGAATTTTGGGAATGTTATAAATTGCGTAAAAATGGCAATTTATTAAATTCATTAAAAGGCATGAATTTAAATTATTCCCTGAAATTTTATTATTTACTAATTAGATGGACATATTTTGATTCTAGAATATGTCTGCGGACACAAGATCCTTAATTCTATGACAATTGTCTTTTTAAGAATATCGGTAAATGCTACGATATCTTAATTGACTAGAATTGTTGAAGGATCTGAATTTTACAGATTTTGATGTATTGGATTAGCAAATATTAAATAATTAATATTTGAGATGGGCACCGATTTATTCCAGAACTTGTCTGGGGACGTTAACCACTGATTCTAAAATTTGTCTTTCAAGTATATCGGTGGGTGCCGCGATATCTTAATCGACTAGAATTACAGATGGTCAAAGGGTTTAACAGATTTATTTTGCGTTATACGCTACTGTTAAAGGGACATCACGCTACTATATGTATTATTTAATATACGGTATGAGAGCAATATCGCACGAAGCAATGTCAGTGTGAAGAGGCAAGTCGTTTCCAAGGTCTACCCAGAGCTTGGTTTAGCCGAGACACGAGGATCTGAACTTTGCATTCCTAATACTCTGCCTACCAATAATACTTAAATATAGTAGTGGCTTTATTGTACTTTAATAAGTACGGACATTTCATCTTACTGTAGTTACGCATTTATAATATAATACGGACAGTAAGGAAAGAGAAAAACACTTGTTTCTCACCGTCACACTAAATATAATATAAGTAATTAAGTAATAAACGCGAATATATATTGCACTAATCTACTAAATAATCGCTAAAATAACATTCTACTGAATAAAATTAAAGAAAACAATTATAACAAAATTACATAGTAATACATACAGAAATATAAAAATAATAAAATAATATAAAATAATAGAGTCACACGCCCACTCCGAACAATATTAAGTTGGGGAGTCCCTAAATGTGGGTTGGATTAGGGAAGTGGTCGTGGGAAGAGTTTCTTGCCTTCCATAGTTTCCGGAGAGCTCTCTGTCTCTTTCCAGTAAACATAAACGACCCACTGGGCGATTAAGCTGTTGAGTCTCAAAGACTATCCCTGGTTTCTTAAAGTTACGCCGCATGACGACGAGCTCTACTGATCGCACCAAACCATCGCTCGAGATATGAGTCTCGATGATACGTCCTGTTTGCCATCGCTTACGTGGGAGATCGGGGTCCACAATAAGCACCATGTCTCCAGCGCTGACGTTTTCTTGCTGCGCAAACGACTTAGTTCGAAGTTGTAGAGTGGGCAGGTAATGTTTCTCGAAATGGTCAGCGAAACGACGGGATAGCAACTGCATAAGTTGCCAGGTTCGACGGCAGTACTCGTCTCCGTCTGTGATCTCCGATCGTGGGAGCATGGCTACGGGTTTCTTCAGTAGAAAGTGCGCGGGTGTTAGCGCTTCCAGGGAATCAGGACTTGAAGAGACTGGCATAAGCGGTCTTTCGTTGAGATAAGCGGCGATTTCCTCCATTAACGTCCGCAATAGTTCGTCGGTGAGATAAGCGCGACAAGGCACAATAAAGTGGAACGCAGTCTTCACGCTCCTAATCAATCTCTCCCAACTTCCTCCCCACCAAGGGGCGTCGGCGGCGTTGAAGGTCCAGCTAGACGCTGTTATCCTTAGCTGATCGTCCACCTGTCTTTTGTTCCAGTCCTTTACGTAAGCTTGAATTTCGTTGTTGGCGCCAATGAAGTTCGTTCCCTTATCCGATCTCATCGTGTTACTGGTTCCGAAGCGAGCGATCTGTCGTCGTAAACTCAACACGAAGCTGTTGGTGGATAGATCGTTTACCATATCGAGATGGATAGCTCTACAAGTCATACAAACGAAGATGACACACCATCTCTTGACTATAGTCCGGGCACGATATACTTCAATAGGGCCAAATAAATCCACACCGGTATTAGTAAAGGGTGGTTCATAGAAGCTTACTCTTTCCCTAGGTAATTCTGCCTCTCGCTGTGTCAAAGGCCTACTGAATGCTTTCCTACAGGGTATACAGTTCCTAAGAACTTGGTTCAGAGCCCTACGGGGTTTATAAAAATAGTAGCGAGTTCGAATTTCGCTCAGAACTCGTTCTCTTCCAGCATGATACAGTTTGCTATGAACATCTACAATCATCTTGATTTGTATGTCAAGATTTCTAATAAGTATGGGAAACTTAGTGTCAAAGGATAAGGGGGCGTTGGTGAGCCTGCCTCCAACACGTATTAACCCATCTATCATGGTACTAGAGAAGCGATCCCTTAAGCGCATCTGCGGATTTCTTAACAACAGGAAATACTTATCGGGATCCTCATAGCATTGTAGGAGTCTCAGCATCTGTTTGTTGGTTTCATCATGCTCCTGGTAACTGATCTTCTCCTTTAGAAACCTGTCGGATATCTTATATTTAGGAAGATCTTTAACAACATGGACTCTTGCAGATGTTGATGGAGCATCATCACTATTGGTCTTTGTCCCGGAGTAACGATGATGAAAACATCGTTTTAAATAGGTGACGGCTTTACAGAGCCGATTCCAGGAACTGTAATGACGTATCACTCTCTGCAGGAGGGGTGAGAGTCCTTGCGCGATATCTGGTATTCCAGATTTCCAATCCTTGTCACGGATTTCCAAGACTTCTTTAGTCGTGGCGGTGGGTTTCTGATCCAAAGCATCCTCTCCGGAAGTAAATAATACAGATAGATCAACCGCAGGTTTAAACAACTTCGATTTACTCGCTCGAGTTTTGGGTTTAACTTTCTCCGCTCCCTTGGCCTGTCTGATCTCTGCTGTTGTGAGATGGGGAGGCCATTCTTCTTCTTCTTTGTAGAGAAAGTCGGGTCCACCTAACCATTCGGGAGTATTTACCAATTCCTTGGGAGTCGCTCCTCGGGAGGCGATGTCTGCTGGATTAATCGTTCCGGGGCAATGTCTCCATTGGTCCATCGTCGTGCGACTAAGTATGATGGCTACTCTGTTGGTAACGAAGACGCTGAACTGACAGACTTCATTGGTTATATACTCTAACACGAGTAAAGCGTCGGTCCAATAGACAGTTTTCTCTAATGGATAGTCAATCTGTTCTGTTACATTCCGGCCGATGGCGGTAGCGTATAGAGCCGCTTTTAACTCCGCTCGAGGAACTTTCAACTTGTTGTTGATTAATGCCTTAGAAGTAACCAAGGCGACTTTGATTCCATCCGGAGTTTCCACTCTTAGATAGGCTACTATATCTATTCCCATATCGCTGGCGTCTCCAAACACATGGAGTTGATAGGAATACGTAGGGAGAACATGACCAAAATATGAACGGGAAATTATAAAATCCTCGATAGCCGGCAGAGAATCTTCCCATTTCATCCACTTCTTCAATAATTCTCCCTTAAGTGGATCGTCCCATGAGTGGTTTTCAAGCCACATTTGTTGTACCAAACTACGAGCAATCAATATAACTGGGCTAATAAATCCCAATGGATCGAAATAAGTGCTCAGTATACTTAAGCAAATCCGTTTGGTTCGAACTGGATTATCTCGCTGTTTTAGCTGGAAAAACAGGATATCTCGCTCTGTGTCCCATTTCAAGCCGAGTGTCTTGGTTTCTGGCAGATCATCTTTGATCAAATCTAGATCTTTCGCCCTTCGATCTTCCGCAGGGATCGACTCCAGAAACTCACGGGAGTTGCTGGTGAATTTCGTTAATCGAAACCCACCTCTTTTTAAGCACTCCACCGTTCCTTTAGCGACCTCAATGGCTTCCTCAACTGATGGGAGGGACTTCAGATTGTCGTCCATGTATATGTCTCGCTTGATATTGTCGATCACTTCCTTAGAGAATGCCTCTCGGTTGTCCTCTGCAGTGGTACGCACTACCGAACAGGCGTTGGAAGGGCTTGAGATTATCCCAAAGGCCTGGATGGTCATCCAGTACTCCACCGGTTTCAGGTTGAGGTCTCCTTCGGGCCACCACAGAAATCGTAGACTATCTCGATCCCTATCTAACACCTTGACTTGTAAGAACATGCCTTCTATATCGGAGGCGAAAGCAATCGAATATTGTCTCAATCTTAAAAGAATTCCCAACAAAGATTGAAGTAAGTTGGGTCCGGGTAACAATTCAGAGTTAAGGGATTGACCCATGTAAAGAGCGGAGCCATCAAACACTACTCTCACTTCATGTGGTTTACCGGGTTTAGGAACGTAATGGTGAGTTAAGTAATACGTTCTTTCAGTCACAGGTGTTTCTTCCGGTACTCTCTCCGCGTATCCCTTACTAATAAATTTCTCCAGCTGTGTTTTATACATTTCTTTAGCTGAAGAATTAGCCGTAAGGCGTCGATGGAGTTGCGCGATTCTTTTTTCCGCCAAGGGCCTGTTATTGATGAACTTCGGTTCTCTCTTGCGGAAAGGTAGACCGACTTCATACCTACCTTGATCTTTGAGGAAACGTGTAGTTGTCTCTTGGATCTGCTTGGCCCTTTCCTCTTCCACTGACAAGGCTTTATCGTAGGAATTGGGCTCTACCGCCTCTTGCGTAAAGAATCATACGGCATGTTCATCTCGAGTCTTGGCATTGCAACGCTCAATGACGTCATTTAACTCGTCGTTATAAGCTTCTCGTTCAGATGGATAAAGAAGTTGACATAAGTTCACTTGGTTTTGCCAAGCCTCGTTTTCCTTAAGGAGATCGATGGTATTCTCCTCATCAAAAAGCTGGTGCACGTCGTCGTTATCTGAGGAGTATGGGGTTCCCTCAGTTAAATCGTCTCCCTCACTAGTATCATCTTCCCATTCACTCACCTGGCAGACGCGCTCTTGCGGTAGTCTTTCTCTGAGTGTTCTACGGGAAGGGCCAGTAAAGTACCAACCTACTCTAGTTCTTACCGCATAGGTCTGTAGTGGCTGCGGTTGAGCAGGCCGTTTCTCTAATGTCTCCAGCGCCTCATGCGCGTTTTGGCCGATGAGTATTTGCACTCCAGGATAATCAGTCTGGAATCGAGGTATCTTAAGATGTTGGATGCTCTCATCCTCGTCCCAATTATAAAGGTCTGCTTGAGTAGTAGCGAAGTTCTTTATAGCCACCATTTTCACTGACCTTATACTATGTTCTCCTAATTCGTCCTGGGGGGTGGACAACGCTCCTACATAGTAATCCGCTATTACTGTGGATTTCCAAACTTGCATAATGCCTGACATATTTAGCTTGGTTCGGAACTTAGGTTGTCCAGCGAAGATGTCTTCGGCTAGTTCTTTATCAATGAATGTTCCTGTGCTGCCGGAGTCCAGGAGGGCGTTCACTATATAGCTCTTCTGAGGTCCATGGACCCGTAACTGGACTACAGGAAATTCTCGGATTCCTACATTGGAAGTTGGTGCTTTCCACGATGGTTGTCGCTCAGAAGTAGTTAGAGTGAAGTCGCTGTCTGTATCTTTTTCATATGTGAGTGCTCGATACACTGCGGTATTTATCATGTAACAAGATTCGTTTTCGTCGGAGAACTCGTCCGTATAGAATCCTTCCATCTCAGATTGATCAGTGTCGTTCACATCACTGAATTGGACATGTAGTTCGGAATCACTTACCTGATTAGGACTATTTCGATCGAATTCAGCGTGCAACAAGATATGATGTTTCGCACCACACTTTGCACACCTTATGTCTGAGTAACAGGTTCGCCGTTGATGTCCTTGTCTGAGGCAATTATAACACAACCGCTTGTCCCACATGACTTCACGTCTCTCAGTTAATGATTTCTTTAGAAATTCATCACACATATTCAAGCGATGGGTCCCATCACATAGCGCACATTTTGGTTTGATGTTACTCACCTTAATCTGAGTCACATTGTGTACACTTGCCTTTTCTTCGGGCTTTCTCACCTGAATTCTCTTGGGAGACGTAGGAGGAGTTTTTCTTACCTGTTCTCTCCTGTCATTTGTTCGAGACTTGAATTTACTTACCTGATCTTTAGGCATTTTATTTACGTAATAAGATCTATCAGTGTCTTTCCCGCTATCTTCTCCTTGAGAAGTCTGGCTTTCACCGTCGTCTGTATAACACACTGGTGTTACCTTTCTCCTAGAGACGGGTTTTTCACTTACCTTGTTTTCCGGTGTCTTCTCTCTGGACAGTTTCAGGAGCTGTAATTTCACTTCTCCATCTAGGAATGACATGAGATCAGCCATGGTAGGGTCTCGTCGTTGTTGTTCCATCATATATAACACTTTCTTATCCCAGCGTGTACCTACTCCACCTTTCGGTAAAGTAGAAGCCACTGCTCTAATAACCATAGTGTTCTGATACTCATGAGACTTACCTAGCCAATCTAATTGTCTGCAGATCTCCTGGATCTCATCGGAAAACTCGATAATCCCGCTGCTAATAAACTTTCGGGGCGCTACCAACTTTGCATACAAATACCCAGCGATGTTATTCCTATTACCATACCTGATGTTTAGTGTATCCCAAACTTGTCTTAATCCGTCTGGATGTCCAATAAACTTTAACGCCATTAACTTGGGAGATCCTTCCAAGCACTCGATGAGGTATCTAAGTTTTTCTCCATTAGATAGTACAGAGTTCTGTATGTTATCTTTGTAATATTCATTAAAAGGTAACCATTTCATCTCATCTCCATTGAACTTGACGATCTCTCCCACCTTTACCGCTTGCCGGGCTTCGGTTCTAGCCATTTGACGCGTAAAACTTTCTTGGGCCATCGTGTTATTTAATATCGAGTTATCGGTATATAAATTTCTCGGATTATGATCAGTTCTATAGGGAATGTCATTATCAACAGGTCTATAATTACCCTTAATAGGGTTCACTATAGGAGTTTCTACTTCGCTAGCAGTATATATGCGTGTAGGCTCCACACCTTGCGCATGAGATACTTCAGACCTAACAGGTTGACACATTGTTACCGAGGGTGGTGGTATACCTCTTTGTGTATTTACTAATTTATCGCGTTCTAGCGCGATACTTTGCTGCACTTCTTGCAACTCAAGCCTACTTTCCCTTACTGTGCCCTTGAATTGCTGAACCGTCTCCTGCATCTGCCCGAGCAAGAGATCCATCCCCCGCCGTCTCTCGTCCACCCATTCGACCGCCGAAGCGGGAGTCGCCAACGTTGTAGCGGGCGGACGAGGGACAACGGGCGACAAATCAGGAATATTTCGCTCGGGGTCCAGGTCCTGAACTGTCTCCTGGGCAGTTCTACTGGGCACAGGTAGCTTAGTGCTATGCAGAGGGAATTTAGAGGTAGCTTCAGGGAGCACAGGTGTGTCTATCACCGAAGGGGTGATTTCAAGAACAGGCCTAATTATTTCAGGCTCATCTACTATAGTAGGGAGTCTTTCTATTTGAATTATTTGGTCTGTGGGCTCTGTACTACCTAAGTTGGTGTTATTTAGTTGTCTTCTAACAGCTGGAGGCAAATCAGGCAATTTCTGACGATGGAATGTTCTTTTACGTCTGCTTAGACGAGATCTATTTCCTTTGCCTTCAGTGTCGGTAGTATCGCCTTCCTCAGATGATGTATACCCCTGTCTTTTGGGAGTAGATCGACTCATCATCTGCATATTACTAGCGGTTAACTGTTTATTGAAGTTGTCTTGCCTCTCTTGAAGATTTTCCAACTCTAGTTGGGTTGCCTCTTCAGATGCCCTCCGTTCTGCTTCTGCCACTGCCTCTGCTGTTGCCAGTGCCGCTTTTCTTTCCGCTTCGGCCTCTGCCACTGCCGATGCCGCTTTCCTTTCCGCTTCGGCCTCTGCCACTGCCACTGCCACTGCCACTGCCGCTTTTCTTTCCGCTTCTGCCGCTGCCACTGCTGCTGCCGCTTTTCTTTCCGCTTCTGCCTCTGCCACTGCTGCTGCCACTGCCGCTGTCTTTCTATCTTCTATACGTTTTTTCTTTACTTGTTCTTCTTGGTCTCTAGCGATGCGGAGTTGTTCATCGAATTTAGCTTGGTTCGCCGCTAACCTATCCACATCAATTGCATCCAACACACGCTGGGCTCCTTCACTATTAGGGCTAAGTCCATCTAGCCTTCTCCTCAACTCTTCATCTCCCAAAAAACGCTGATAGTCTGACAGATAGATGTCAATGGCATCCCTCTTATGCGGTTTCTCTGCCGTCGCTTCACTTTCCACTTGGGAAAAAGTAGCGTCCGTTGATTCTCCATGGGTTGAGCGCTCCTCCAGCTGAGCTTTCCACTGAGCTGTTCCTTGAACCTGGCGACTCACCCGTTGAAACCAAGTCTTTACGGCAACTTGCAACGACGTGTCTTGTCTTCTTTTAGAAGCCTCTTCAAAGGCTGATAATATTAGCCTGATTCGCAGAATTCTTTCTCTAACTTGATAAAGCAGTTGTCCCTGCTCTTGAGGTCCTTTAGGTTGTTGAAACAGTTGTTTTTCTACTCGCTCCATAGAGCTGAAGAATCCCTGTGCGTATCCGGCTGCGGACCTCTTCCACACAGCTGGATCGATGGTTTCTTTGGCTACTCCCATCCGGTGTATGTCTTCCCAGGCAGCTTCTGATAAATCAAATGGGAGTCCGGGTCCGGGGAAGTTCCATTGCGACTCGACCATAGACTTCAGCTCTTCCCTTGTGTATCCCTCATAACGATCTTTAGTGGATCGCTTACTTCTCGCCCAATCGATCTGGTGTTCTTCCACCGCGATCAATAGCCTAGTGAGTACGGCTGCAGGAAGGATGAGAAGGGGATCCGAATAAACCGCATCCGTCATCCTTGCTCCGCACTCGGGTGTCAGCTCTACAGTATCTTCACTACTGGAGCTGTTGGGCCGCTGAGAAATAAGTTCTTGGCTCGCGGGTTGTTGCTGTTCCACTGCTTCTTGGTCCCGCTTGACCTGAGCTCGAGTGCCTATGATAGACCTACGATGTTGGACCAGCCTAGGTTCTGTTATTACTACAGGAGGGATGACCTTCCTCACAGTGGGAGGTGAACTGAACTTAGGACTAGACGGTTCTACGTCTCTATCTGAGTCGCAGATAGTTACATCTAATAAACTGTCTGACAGGTTCTGCTTAGTATCAGACATGTTGGTTTGCACAGTTGAATGCCTACTGCTATATTACAGTCTAAGTAAGTCTAGTAATTCAGAATTAACTGCTAGCCTAGTAATTAATTACCGATACTGCTACTCAGTGTAGCGTGATATATATATAATATTAGAATACCGGTATGCTTATGGTATATATAAGTATTATTACAGACTAGGTTTTTCACAAAATACCGGTATAATTTTAGCACAAATATATATAAATATATAATAGGCCTATCGGGAATACCGGTATACAGCTTACAGTTATAGTATATATAAGTATAATTCTGGACTAGAATTAATTATAAAGTACCGGTATAATTTCAGCCTAAATTTATAGAAATAAAGATAATAGGCCTATCGTAAATACCGGTATATCAATTATTTTAAATAATTGAATTTCTGAATTTTAGGGTTACTTGGTTACTTTACTTACTTTATTACCGTTATTTGAGCAGTAATCCAACTGATATTGAGACCTAATGGTTGTATGGTAGGCCTACTATTTATAAATCGTTAGATTTGATTTATAATATATATATACCCGTTTTAATGGGTTTTGTCAATGTTTGAAATAAATGTTATTATTTCTGGGGAGTAATCACTACACAAAGCGGTGCGCTTTCAGTGAAGTGTTACTTATAGGACACTAAAACAAATAATACTAATTTACCTAAGTTACTTAATACTACAAATTACGTACAATTCGGGTGAGCTTACAATCTCTAAATAAACACAAAATTTACAAAAAACACAAAATACGAATTTTCAGGGTAATTTTACAAGAAGTCTACAAACCAGCCTAACAAAGGGTTAGAATCTGGTTATTACAACGGACAGGGTACTGCGGTATTTGAAAATAATACGTAGTAGTAAATACACTGCGTTGTCCTGATAGGAAAATACCACCGCCTGACGACCTATAGCCGTATCGCTATAGGTACTACGTTATGTATCACGGAGTGTTCCTACCTAGAAGTTAATAGAGCTAATCGAACGTGCCTATCAACCACTTTACAACACAAATATAATGTCTACACTAATTACTCTCGGAAAGCACTGTACACTAAACCCTAAATTAGGTACGAGTACTTGTACAACATATAATCAGTAGTTAAATATACTTGAACAGCTAAAAGAACCACGGCATCTGCTGGAGTGACCGGTGCACAAAATCACCAGTCTTTACCTACGCCAAGCAGCCCGTGTAGTACCGGGGTTAATTTAACTATAGCGGTATGTATAACAAACACAATTATTGTAGGAACAAACTTGGGGAATGAATGTTGCGAATAATCGCATAAACTCTGAATAATAAATATTACGCTACGCGTACAAACCACTCAAACAAAATGCAGACCAAATACTGACAGGCTACTATCAAGCCTAAATAAACTACAGGACATGCAGACTCCAAAATGATTAGGTAGTATGCGTTCTAACCCAGTAGTACGACTTATTCTTTAGTTGGGGGTTTACCTTACAGCATTGGCTGCCCCTACTTCCTAACCGTTCTTTATCGGACAGGTGATCTACATACACTGCAATCCGTTCAGACCTAATAACAGCCAGACAACTATCCAGCCTACAAATTATCTAAATAAATATTATACGCTACCTGTACAGACTACACAAACAAAGTACAGACTAAACGATGGCAGACTACTCTCAAGCCTAAATAAACTACAGGACATGCAGACTCCGAAATGATTAGGTAGTATGCGTTCTAACCCAGTAGTACGACTTATTCTTTAGTTGGGGGTTTACCTTACAGCATTGGCTGCCCCTACTTCCTAACCGTTCTTTATCGGACAGGTGATCTACACACACTGCAATCCGTTCAGACTTAACAGCAATCAGACAACAGCCCAGCCTACAAATTGTCTGTACAATCTGATCAGGCTTACACGCCTTCTGTTCAATACTGGCATACAAACAAATAAAACTGACAGAAATAAGTAAGCTCCAAAAGAAACAAGGGGTGTACGTACAGTCCCTAATCTCTTAAACAGCCTACCGGTATACAATAATCAAAATCGAATAATACTAATGTACTTATACGGGAAGTACCGGTTAGGACAGTTAGGCCTACGGACCTACAGAAGTACCGGTTCTGGCAGTTGGACCTACGTACCTACGGCAGTACCGGTTCTGGCAGTTGGGCCTACTGACCTACAGATGTACCGTTCAGGTTTACCGGTTGACCGGTACTTTCAACTTTATTGCTTACTGCAATAAAGAAGCTATATCCGTTATTGTTCGCGCTTTCAGACCTTTGGCAGTTTAACCCGCCAAATTAGGATGTCTTCTAGATAATAATTCGCTTTTAGCCTATGACAAGTATTTGATTCACTACACTAGTCGAAACCAATCTGTGCGCGATCATTCACCCGCTGGATATACCCGGGAGATTGGGTTCGACGGCTTAATCTTATTGCTATGTAAGCCTAATGTATTATTCGACTGACAGTATTATATAATCTCTGACAATATTATTCACCTTCGGGAAATATTAACAGTTCCTTTAGGACGTGGCGCTCTATCTATATAAACAGAGTTATGACTTAAACTACTCACAACGATATGGCCCAGTTATAATTCACATATATGGCGCATTCTTTAGGAAATGCTTTGTTATCAGTATCACTCATACACAATGCTGCACAATACTGCACACTAATCTGCCGATCTTCACTGATTTTAGTCACATATAAAAGGAACACGGACCGAATCATGTAGGATCTATCAAATAACATTAGATTCACTTCAAACCACTTTAACATAAGTCACAATCGTTATATGTAACCTTTCTCTCTTACCTTCGGTATATCAAGAATATTGGGTTTTCGGGGTTATTTATCGTTATTCCAAATATAATAATTCATCAACCATATTATGAAGGACCGACAGTAAATAGCAGTATAACAATATAAAGTATGCACAGTGTATGGTACATGCAGATTTGGTTTGTTTAGTTGAGTTGCATAGTGATTCAGTGTGATAACGGATATATGTCCTTATAATTAAGCCTACTAGTGTTAGGCTAAAACAGAAAAGCACAAAATATTTCCAAGCCGCTCTCTCCTGGCTCAGGACTGAATGTAAACACTGCACATAAAGCATTGAGTGATTTCTAGGAAATTTCTGTACAAGAGCCATAAAAATGCTCTGATTGGCTGACTGAACTGAGAGACGCCGTAGAACAAAGAAAATCAACACGTATGAATATCAGCTGTTAACCGTCGTCATAGTAACTACTGTTCAAGAGTAGCTATCACCCTTTGCGTCACGAATTGCCATAGAATCATCAACTATGCCTTCCACAGTACACATACGGAGGAAATAGCTCTTAGATCCTCTAAAAAACACCGATACAGTAATAATACGGTCTCTTACACTTATTAAATCAACTACAGAGTATTTTAATGTAAAAATAATAAAAATAACGGGGCAATTCAGCAAAGGCTTTTACATCGCCCCTGTTGTGCTTGTTGCCATTGTTTGGCCTCTCCTTTGACCGAACTTGACTGGCGTCTCCTTGCATTGCCTAGCTCCATGTCCACTCGTCACGCATCGCGAGCAGATTTCATTTCTCGCCGCATATTCTACCTGATCTTCTCTAGGTAGCGCTTGCCAGTACCTGCAGTTCATGGTTCGATGAAGTGCATTTGTATGTAGTTGGCATTTGCTATTTTGGTTGTAGCCATCCTTGTACAGTGCATCGCGTATCGCAGCTGTGTTTGCACCAAAGTCCCTACTATTCTTATTGCTTGGGTTCTGCCTACTGGACGTACTGGGGTTATATTTATTTGTGTTGTTATTGTTCCCCTGTCCGTTCCATGGTGTGGTCTTACCTTCGGCTACCTGTGGACTTGCAGTCCCCTGCATCGCTGCGTATGGCAGTGATTGCCTGAGTTTTGGTAATGCGTTTGACGTGTTGTGCTCTGGTTTCGGTCTATGGTAATCCATCTTCGGTCCCTTTCCCAGGCTATCCTCACTATAGACTGGGTCGGTTATTAGTTCAGCTTCGTAATTTAAGAAGTTTGACATTTCTTCTAAACCCGGTTCCGCACCCTTTCTATCTCGAGTGGAGAAGGCGATTTTTCTCCACTTGTTGCGCAGCCAGATCGGTAGTGCCTGCGCTATCGTGGTGATATTATTGGACGCATTGAGCTCGTATGGTGCGTCTAGCGTCTTTAGCACGATTAGCGCCTTTTCGACTTTGTTAGCAAACGTCTTAATGCTAACGGGATTATCCTGTAGGCCACCCGATATTATGCCTCTCAGTGTCTGCCTGATGATCTTGGCCGGGTGCCCGTATTCCCTGTCCAGTGCCCGCCATGCCATCGTGAAGCCGCCCTCTATGCCTTGGTATTGCCTCACGATGTCGTATGCTGGGCCTCCTGTGTATACTTGCAGATATTTAAGGCACTCCGCCTGCGTCAAGTTCTTTGTCAGTATTTCGTTACTATACATGCGCCGAAACTGTAGATATTCTTCCGGCCTACTCCCATCGAATTTGAATGGTTACACGGGTGGTAATTCGATCCTCGTTTTTAACGCATCGATTAACGTGGCCATCCCCATCGCCTGCGCTTCCAATGGGTTCGATGGATGCTGTATGGTTTCTCCTGTCTGGTGCTGTCCGTCCGTCCTATTTCCTGATTTCCTTTGACTTGGGTATGTCATTGGGGGTAGCGGCCCCCTCCATATTTCTGTGTCACACGACCTATTTTCATCCAAGGGACTCGCTGTTCTTGCTCCTATCGGGGTATAGTGTTGATATTGTGATGGGGGAATGTCACCCTGTCCCCCCCCCCCCCACCAGTATGTTTGGTACTGGGGTTGATGTTAATATATTGGGGCCCATGCACCTATCCGCAATAATTCCCCCCTCCCCTGGGTATATGTTATGTCCCTGCATGCTGAAGTCAGACTGCTGCACTGGTACCGGTATAGGCCTATCAGCTTCTGGCCTACCCGCCGGTATGTATTCCGCGACTTCCGGGTTTAATCCCGTTGTCCGCGCTATCCTATCGCCTACATTGCCTCTTTCAGTATGGCCTATGGTATGTGCAGTAAGGCCTATAGTATGTCCTACAGTCTGCATGTGTCGCTCGGGATCGAAGTTTATTCTTCTCAAATAGTCCTCCCCGCGGCTACCGTATTCTCGATCGGTAGATATATTCCGTCGGAAAGTTTCTCTTCGACCCCCCTCTCTACTGTTCTCATCTTCGTACTGGTACATCGCGTACCGACCATACCCCTCTCTCGGCGCGTAGTGCACCCCGCCAGGTCGCATCTCTCCGGGGCGACGGCAATCTCCCGGAGTTCGACCCCACTGACTCTCTGTTCTCATCTCGACTACCGACGGCTCGCTATCCGTCCTCGCTCTTCTATCGTTCGCGGTGATACTTCTACTACTATCTTCTCTTCTTCTCCTTTCAGTGGAGTATTCCCGCTCGTGAGATCTCTCATCGACCTCCCGGTTAAATCCCACTGTTCTTCTTCCCTCTTCTGATCGGGCTCGACGCTTCGTCCGCCCTCTCACGACGTCAACCTGTCTCTCTCTGCTCGGTCGCACGCCGCTGGGGATATTCGCAATCCCCCTATTACTCTCCGTCGCCGGGTGTTGCGGTTTACCTACTTCGGCCCGCGCACCACCCGCTGACGCCTGCGGGGCACTCTCTGCCCCCCCCCTTTTCGCCGCTAACTCGCTGTTGTGGGGCCCCTGTAGCCCCCCTCCACTCGCCACATCTAACTTCGCTATCTCTCACCCCGCTACTATATCCCCCTCTAGTCGACACATCAACCCTACCGCGGTCGGGTCCATTCACCCCCGCCTCTCCCTCCGCTATTGCGTGGTCTACCAGGCCCTCTACTCCCTGCCTACCAACTACGTGGCCTACCAGGCCCCCGCTGGGTCTACCTAACCCAGCCACTCCCTGCCTACCAACCACGTGGCCTACCAGGCCCTTGCTGGGTCTACCTAACCCAGCCACTTCCTGCCTACCAACTACGTGGCCTACCAGGCCCTCGCTGGGTCTACCTAACCCAGCCACTCCCTGCCTACCATCTACGTGGCCTACCAGGCCCTCTCCGGGCTGGCTCAACCCCGCCACCTCTGGCCCACCAACTGAGTGGCCCGCCAGGCCCCCTTCGGGTTGGCTCAACCCCGCCACCTCCGGCCTACTAACTGTACGACCTACCAGGCCCCCATCTGCCTGGCTATACACACCCGACGTGTTCACGTTAATAGCACCCATATTAGAAACGGAATTATTTTGTTCGTTCAAAGTAAAATCATTTGAATTATTTTGCGCAACTACACTATCTGAATTATTTTGTAAATTCGGGCTTGGATCATTATTTAAATTATTTGGATTATTTTGCGTAATTGCGTTACTTAAATTATTTTGTAAGTTCGAATCCGGGTTATTATTTTGATTATTTTGATTATTTTGTGTAGCTACATTAATATTAGAATTATTTTCTACATTAATATTAGGATTGTTCTGATTTAAATTTAAATTACTACCACTAGGCAAAGTATTTCCTGCAATAAAGGTTTGATTAGGATTATCCAATACGGTACTATTAATATTAACCACGTCTACTGTACCATTATCACCCCCCCCCCCCCCCCCCCCCCCCCGCCCGTACTGTTACACCAGTTTTGGGTCTGTCGTGCGGTCCCTGTAAGTGGAGCATTAATAAACGTATCCACGGGCCCTGGCTCCTCGAGAATATTCGAGCCAGTCCCGCTCTCAGACGCCCCCATCCGCGTCAGCTCCAGTTCGCACGTGCGTCTAGCTCCGTACTCTATAAGCACGCTTCGGCATTTTCCCAATTCTTTTCGCTCACGCTCCTCTTTTGCCACACTCTCCCGACACTCCCGTGCGCTTTGCTCGGCCAACTCTACCACTCTCCTAGCTCCCTCCCGTCGCCTTGCCTCACGTTCTTTACGTTCCTTCTCCTCTCTCGCCTCAAGCTCCTTACGTTCAGCCTCACGCTCTTTGCGTTCCCTTTCCTCTCTCGCCTTACGCTCCTTACGCTCAGCCTCACGCTCTTTGCGCTCCTTTTCCTCTCTCGCCTCACGCTCCTTGCGCTCCTTCTCCTCTCTCGCCTCACGCTCCTTGCACTCCTTCTCCTCTCTCGCCTCACGCTCCCTGCGTTCCGCCACACGCTCCTCTTGTTCCTTTCTCTCTATTTCCTCACACTCCCTAAGGCTTTTCACGGCCCTTTCGGCCCTCTCTCCGGTTTCTCTAATCAATGCCGTTTCCCTCTCTAGCAGCATTCTCCCCTCCTCTAACCGTCTATCTATTTCCCTTTGACCCTGCGCTATCACGTCGAGATGGTACATGGCCTTTATCTCTCTCACCCGTTTTTCTTTTACGGAGGATGTACCAGACTTATCGGTTATGACGGATTCCCTCCGCCTTCCCGTCCCACTAACTTTCCCCCACCTCCCGGAACTCCCTCCGACCGACGAGGCCGAATCCTCGGGGTTAACCTCGGATTCGCCCTCCTCAGGTCTCCTCCAACCCACTAATTTTACTCCCCGGGTATCGACTAAGTATGGCCCTACGTACACTACGCTAGGTTGCATACCCCTACACCGCCATAAGTCACACAGTTCCTCGGCAACCCCTCTCGCTCTCTCCTTGGCCAGTTCTCTTTGCCCGAAGCGCATTAGATAATTAAAGTGTCTATTCGACTCACCTAGTCGCTTCCTCAGTCTCACCTCGTCTATCTTCGCCCCCTCTCCTTGGCCTCCTTTAGTAGTTTCCGGGTCGCGTTGTAGGCCCGTCGAAGTCGATCAGAAACCCCGACGTCCTCGTCGCCGACCTCTCTTCCGTCTCTCCAAGTCCGACGTCGTACCGGCGGCCCCACTGTCGCCGTTTCGGTGGGCCGTTCGTCGCCCTCAGCCTGTGGCTGGCCGGCGACATCGGTATGCCGACCCTCGTTCCGTGTCGAATCATCTCCTTCTCCCTCCGTCTCGCTCTCACCTTCTCTCGGCTCGACTCCCCCTCCTCTCGACTCGACCTCTGGCTCCAGACGGCCCCCCTCGTCCTGAACTGCCGGGTCACCCGTTACCGATGGCTCCGGCGTCGTGGGCCTATATCGTCTGGTCGCGGCCTCGCGGATCGTTAGTTCTTCGTCCGGGGTCCGCGGCGGTGTCGCTTCTCCTGACTGACTCATCTCTCTTTTATAGATTGATGGCTGGTAGTCACTGAGTTTAACTAGCTAGGGCGGCAGCTCTGCGTTCAGTTACTGTGACGGGATCCAGATAAGATCCCGGTTTATCCGTTTGTCAGTTCACTCGTCCCCGCCGTGTATGAAAGATAAATGAGTTTGTGCTGTTCGTCGTATATAATATTTGGGTATACAGATATAGATATAGGTATAGATATGAGATAATATGGTTGTTGTATACGGAAGGCGGGATACGGTAACTGAAGTCCCGGTACTTCCCTAGCTAAACTATTTCTACACTAGCACCAATATACTGAGATAACTGAATGCTATGATTACTGCCAACTGGTTATATTGCACGGGTTGGCCTTGTTACTCTACCTAATCGATGCTTCCCCCCCTCTGATTGGTTGATACACTTGTTGGCGCCCTTTGGAGTGTTCCCGTTCACTCCAGCTATTCTCACTCGGTTAGGGGTTTGGCCCCTGACCCTTGCCGTGTGTTTCTCCTTCCCATTCTGTTGGGGTGACACGAGTGATTGATTGCCAAATCTCGTGTCCCCCAATATTGCTTAATAACCAACTTTATGGGTTCGTGTTAGCGGGATTGAATAAGCTAACAATAACCCGTGTCCTTTGTGTAATAACCCGTGTCCTTTGTGTAATAACCCGTGTCCTTCGTGTAATTACCCGTATCCTTTGTGTAATAACCCGTATCCTTTGTGTAATAACCCGTATCCTTTGTGTAATAACCCGTATCCTTTGTGTAATAACCCGTGTCCTTTGTGTAATAACCCGTGTCCTTTGTGTAATAACCCGTGTCCTTTGTGTAATAACCCGTATCCTTTGTGTAATAACCCGTGTCCTTTGTGTAATAACCCGTATCCTTTGTGTAATAACCCGTGTCCTTTGTGTAATAACCCGTGTCCTTTGTGTAATAACCCGTGTCCTTTGTGTAATAACCCGTGTCCTTTGTGTAATAACCCGTATCCTTTGTGTAATAACCCGTATCCTTTGTGTAATTACCCGTATCCTTTGTGTAATAACCCGTATCCTTTGTGTAATAACCCGTGTCCTTTGTGTAATAACCCGTATCCTTTGTGTAATAACCCGTGTCCTTTGTGTAATAACCCGTGTCCTTTGTGTAATAACCCGTGTCCTTTGTGTAATAACCCGTATCCTTTGTGTAATAACCCGTGTCCTTTGTGTAATAACCCGTATCCTTTGTGTAATAACCCGTGTCCTTTGTGTAATAACCCGTTTCCTTGTACAATAACCCGTGTCCTTTGTGTAATAACCCGTTTCCTTGTACAATAGCCCGTGTCCTTTGTGTAATAACCCGTGTCCTTTGTGTAATAACCCGTGTCCTTGTACAATAACCCGTGTCCTTTGTGTAATAACCCGTGTCCTTTGTCTAATAACCCGTATCCTTTGTGGAATAACCCGTATCCTTTGTGTAATTACCCGTATCCTTTGTGTAATAACCCGTATCCTTTGTGTAATAACCCGTATCCTTTGTGTAATAACCCGTGTCCTTTGTGTAATAACCCGTATCCTTTGTGTAATAACCCGTATCCTTTGTGTAATAACCCGTATCCTTTGTGTAATAACCCGTATCCTTTGTGTAATAACCCGTATCCTTTGTGTAATTACCCGTATCCTTTGTGTAATAACCCGTATCCTTTGTGTAATAACCCGTGTCCTTTGTGTAATAAACCGTATCCTTTGTGTAATAACCCGTGTCCTTTGTGTAATAACCCGTGTCCTTTGTGTAATAACCCGTGTCCTTTGTGTAATAACCCGTATCCTTTGTGTAATAACCCGTGTCCATTGTGTAATAACCCGTATCCTTTGTGTAATAACCCGTGTCCTTTGTGTAATAACCCGTGTCCTTTGTGTAATAACCCGTGTCCTTTGTGTAATAACCCGTGTCCTCTGTGTAATAACCCGTATCCTTTGTGTAATAACCCGTGTCCCTTATGTAATAACCCGTGTCCTTTGTGTAATAACCCGTGTCCTTTGTGTAATAACCCGATTGCAGAGTCGATGATGCAGACAAACATGTTCATAATCTTTGTGTGCCTCCTATACATTTTATACATATACATATATCTATCTATACATTATTTATTTGTGCAATGTTCTACATTTTACTCATTATTTTTTTGAATAACATCATTATAATATTTATTATTTACATATTAAAATCTTATTATATTTTCGTAGTTTTCTGGGATGATTTTGTTTCTGAATGTTGCAAAGCTCCATTCGGAGGTGAAGGCCAACCTTGGGATCGGACCGATTTATCACATGGAGTGATAAGGATTAACGACATCCGGACAATGAGTCATTGTAAAGCGAAATGTTTAGCTGAAACGATATTTACATGTACTTCTGTACAGCACTCTAAACAGCAGAAGAGTTGTTACTTAATGCGTGAAACTCTTAATGTTCAGACATACCAATTATCGCCATGTTGCGATTCACGACGTGGTAATTTTTCTTCCCGCTGCACTTCTTGGTATTATGATATGCGATATTCGAAGTTGAGTTAGTAATATATTTCTCATTCATTATAATATATAATATTAAATTTTGTTTTAAAATTTTTCTACTTCATTAATTTATTTATTTATTCGCAGGGACCATGTACCATATTGTATTGCTTTGAAGGCCCCAGAATTAATGCCCTTCTTCAAACTATGTTACAGAGCAACCTTCCTCACATTAGGTGCATCCATCATCTCTTCTAAAGAAGATTTCCAGCAGGGTGACCCTCTAGCTGTATTCGTTTTCAGCCTTGGCATTCACCCCGAGTTGGAAAAAATTTCCACTACACACAAGCTAAAGGTACATTGACGATATTTCCCTTGCTGGTCAATGGCATAATGTACTAGACCAGTTAAAACACTTCCAAGCCATGAGTAGACATCTCAGTCTAGAGCTAAATGAGCGTAAATGTGAGCTTACCATCCTCAGCAAAGATCAATCACAACACCAACTAATTCTGTCAGCCTTCCAGGCCTATTATGAGTCGATCAACGCCAGATAATCTGGTAATCCTCGGAGCTCCACTGGGATTCGCAGCCACAAACACAGCACTGCTGGAGAAACCCAGCACCTTTGAATTTATTCAATCGAGATTAAAGCTAATGAACCATCATGTTGGTTTAAAGCTAATGAACCATCATGTTGGTTTAAAGCTAATGAACCATCATGTTGGTTTAAAGCTAATGAACCATCATGTTGGATTCTTCCTCCTTCGCTTATCAATGCCAAAGCTCAAAACTTCCCCAACTTTCGAACATCCATACAAACTATTGGATTTAAATAATCTGCTGAAATTAACATTGCAAGTTGTTATAGATGTTAATATGTCTGAAAGTGTCCATCAATAAGCACGTCTGCCTTGCCGGAATGGAGGTTTAGGGGTTCCCTCTGTTGCTACCATAGTTGCCACCCGTGTGCCTATCTTTGTAATTGTAATAAATCCTTGATTGCCTGTCAGGTCAGGTATTCTAGGTCATTGATCAAGAAAACTTGCCACCTCCATGCAGCATAAAGGAGGTGCTACCTGTAGCTGCATAGACCCTCTTACTAGGGCAAATCTGGTCCTGTAACTGGGACCCCCATTGTTCTGGGATAAGGACGCCGTTGGTCCTGGATTAAGGACCCATATACTTGGGCTGCATGAGTATATGGCCTGGCCAGGCAGATGGTGATCTACCAATGGCTGGTCAGGAGTAGAGTGTTCTCATGTCCACTCTGAGAGCACTTCACTGCGACCTGCACCTGGCAGCAAGGGTACAGGGCATGACCCAGCAGATGAGCTGCAACAGCCAATGGTGGGTCATGTGCGCCAGAGTAGATATGGGTGATGGGCCTCATATCTGACTTCACTGCGACACCCACCCTGTGGAACGGCAAACCAGGGTGTGGTATTTGCCCCGAGAGCTGACTCGGCAAAAAAGCACCCCCCAACCCCCCACTATGGATTACATTAGTAATGCGGAGGCCAGTGGAATTACCGGACACAATCGGCCTCACAGGCGTCAGTTATCTCCTGACCGGCTGCCTGTCCCACCCCCTACTGGAGAGAGAGAAGCCAAAATTTCTTTGAGTCCATGTCCTGATGACCTTTCTGGCCCAAACCCTGGGTCACCAGGAAGGCCAGATTGTGAGGGGGAGAGGGATTCTGGAGTTGGTGGCTACTCTCATGTTCCACCATGACCAACAAAGCCATTGGTGAATCTGAGGCAAGTCACTAGACTAGCCTCAGTAAACACCCTAACACTCGGGTCCCCAATGCGACAAGGTGAGCTGACTGCCTTGGCAGATAAGCTTTATCTTAGTGCAGTGGGTGTTCAAGAGCACCGAATGCAGACTGGACAGACTGATGAGGTTCTGATTAAGGACATGGGGGGGCGGTTGGCGACTCGCCCTCGCATTAGCAGATGATAGTGGCAATGGTGGTATTGGTCTATTGATGAATCCAACTGCACATGCAGCATTGGACAAAATAGACCAAATCTCTAACCGCATCATCCGTTGCCACTTCTCATGTTCTGGAAGACTGGCTAAGAAGTTTCCTAAGGTGATTCTGATTGTGTGCTACTCTCCAACTAGTGTTGCCCCTGTAGAGGAGGTGGAAATTTTCTACCACAATCTACAAGCAGCTACTGATGGAGTGGATCAGCATGCATTCTTAACATTCCTGGGAGACTTTAATGCAAGTCTGCATCAATCACCTACATCGCCCTGTGTCTATAGCAATAGTGTCAACCGAAATTCCGTCCATCTTCAGGATTTTATCTCAGGAAATGGATTATTTTCGGCTGGAACCCAGTTCAAGAAGCGAACTCGAAAGCTATGGACTCATAGTGGACCCAGTGGTCACAAGTCCCAGATAGACCATATTCTGTTTCGTAGGAAGTATAGGAACTCTATACAAGACTGTAATGCATTTACACTTCGACCCTTCTCCAGTGATCACCGCCTTATTGTGGCCAAGGTAAGACTTAGTCTGCGTGCTAGCAGAACAACGAAATCTGCCTGGCCGCGGCATGACTGGTCCTCTCTGTTGCAACAACCAAGTGTGAGATCCAGCTTCACACTACAGCTGAGCAACAGGTATGAGGCTCTTGCCTCTGCGGCGGCAGATCACTGTGAGGGCTATACTGCCTTCACAGAAGCAGTTAAGTTAGCAGCTGCAGAAACAGTTCCTGTATACCCTCGAAACAGGAAAATGGCCCCCTGGACTGTCAACAAAATCCAGAAGTGCCGAAATGACCTATATTAAGGCGCAGAAAGAGTCCCGACTCAAACAGACTACAGCGGCCAAGAATGCAGTTAAGGCTGCATCTAAGTCCCTGAACAGGCAGTACTTTGTTAATCTACAGGAGCTAATAAACCAATAGGTTGATGCCATCAATGATGCCGACGACAGCAGGCAATCATCCCAGGCATGGAAATCGATCAACTTGCTTACTGGGCAGAAAAGCCAACCAACCATCAAGGTTAAGGCTGAATCACCAGCCGATCGCCTCAATGGTTGGAAGGCCCACTTTGAAAAGCTCCTCAATAATGAATGGATGGAAACAATGTATTGCCTGATAACTTCATAGAAGTAAAAGTGTCTGAGTCTGTACTCCCAGATATTCCCATTGGCGATATCTCCTTTGCAGAAGTGAAGGCTGCTGCAAAAAGCATTAAGACCAATCGTGCCAGTGGAGTAGATGGTGTTCCCTCTGAGGTCTTTAAAATACCTGAGTGTTTAAAGCTCATCTATACCATCATAGTAGACATGTACCGAACAACAAGAGTCCCACAAGAAATGAAAACAAATAAGTTGGTGCCAGTTCCCAAGAAGGGCAACCTAACACTCTATGGTTCTTTTCGGGGAATCTCATTAATCTCGATTGCTGCAAAGCTATACAATAGAATTCTATTAAATCGCATCAGGGATCCCATTGAGAGACTGCTCCGTGGAAATCAGAATGGGTTTCGTAAAGGTCGTGGGACCATGGAACCCATTTTGGCACTTAGAAGGATAATTGGAGAGTTATCAACAAAGAAAGACAGGCATCTGGCTGTTATCTTTG
This sequence comes from Nemertoderma westbladi, assembly GCA_032718475.1. Taxonomy (NCBI): domain Eukaryota; kingdom Metazoa; phylum Xenacoelomorpha; order Nemertodermatida; family Nemertodermatidae; genus Nemertoderma; species Nemertoderma westbladi. The sequence continues at coordinate 65,823 of JAUCBJ010007985.1, forward strand.
TTGACTTCTTCAAGGCGTTTGATTCAGTCTCCCGCTCACGTATGTTCAGTATACTTTCATTATATGTGATTCCTGATGAAATTATTGCAGCAATCTGATCAGTATACGATGGTTCGACAACATTTGCGTCTACTGTTGATGGTGACACAGAACCATTTGAAGTGTTATGGGGTTCCTCCAGGGAGACACACTTGCACCATTCTTGTTCATAATTGTGGTTGACTATGTTCTACGCATGTCCTTAGATCATCATAATGATGATGGGGTGATGATAACTCCACCTACTGGCTCCAGAAGTCGAGGAAATCCTGCCAAGTACCTAACTGATCTAGACTTTGCTGATGACTTAGAGGAGTACTCTCAGAATCACTAGAGGGAGCCCAAACTAGAACTAGAACAAAATCGCCTCCGCTTTGCAGGACATTGCTTTCGCCGTGAGGACCAGCCAGTGCATAATCTTGTACTTTGGCAGCCTCATGGAGTGAATAAGCATGGTGGACAGCCCATGACTTTCTTGAGACGCATCTTAAAGGACACTGGCCTTAAAGATGCGGATGATCTAGCAAATGTCATGAGTGATAGGGAGTTGTGGCGGTGCAATTTGTTGACAAGCCGGCACAGCATTCTTAAAAATGCAGCTGCAATGCAGCATGCCGATCCTAGTAGAGGGAGCCCAAAGGCTCCTCAGCTCATTAGAACATGCTGCTTCTAGTGTTGGTCTTTTTATTAACTCCAGAAAGACCAAAATTTCGACAGTTAACTTTGAAAGTTCTCAACAAGTCTCTGATCGGATGAGCATAAGCTCAAAGGATGATATGCTTGAGCATGTGGACGACTTCTGTTACCTGGGATCATGGATCCGGAAGTCAGGTGAGGACCTTCGAATACGTAATGGAAAGGCATGGGCAGCCTTGAATAGGCTTTCCAGGATTTGGAAGTCACCGAGAATTAATCGGAAACTTAATGTCCGATTATTTAGAACAGCAGTAGTTCCAGTACTCCTCTATGGGAGTCCATGCTGGGCTCTAACTGCTGAGGACGCCAAATCTCTGGATGGCACATTCACAAGAATGCTACGCCGGGTTCATTGTGTCAAGTACAACACATCTCCAACCAGACACTATATAACATTGGAGGTGTCTCATTGGTTCCCCAAGCTTGACACTAGAACAAAATCGCCTCAGCTTTGCAGGACATTGCTTTCGCCGTGAGGACCAGCCAGTGCATAATCTTGTACTTTGGCAGACTCATGGAGTGAATAAGCATGGTGGACAGCCCATGACTTTCTTGAGATGCATCTTAAAGGACACTGGTCTTGAAGATGCGGATGATCTAGCAAATGTCATGGGTGATAGGGAGTTGTGGCGGCGCAATTTTGTCGACAAGCCGGCACAGCATTCTTAAAAATGCAGCTGCAATGCAGCATGCCGATACTAGTAGTAGTAGTAGTATCTTTCTTCTCTTCATAGTAACCGTTTGCTCATTGAAGATATCATTGGAGGGTCTTTCCCCGGAACCAGCTGAGGCCTTAGAAGCACTCAACATATGGAAACAGCTAGCCCCTAATAGTGAAATCCCTGAAAACTCCAAAAGACAAAGGTATTGGCTAGACCCAATAGCAACTGAGCATATTGAGTCCCTGGAAAGTAATGCAGACAAACCAAACACCACACGACTGAGGGGTTGTCAGGCTCCAGGATCTGGAGATTGGCTGAATGCCCTCAGCCACCCTTGGTCTGAGGCCACAGATGAATAGTTTGATATGGCTGTGGTGCTACGACTTGACGCACCAGTCTGCACAGCTAACACTTGTTTGTGTGATCACACTCTCTCATCTGTAAGCATACCAAGAGTAGGCATGTATGTCACCAGCTTGTAAACAACGTCATAGTCGGATGATAAGCAGTACACAGTGGTTTAATTGATCTCAAATATTATTTTGGATCTGAACATGTTGTATAGAGTGAAAATAATATACTGAAGAGTATAAACTAATGAATAATATTATGGTGGAAGGGTGTAAGTAGTGTGGGGTTGTAGTCATAAATCCATCATTTCAGACTATTTTTACTCAGTCATTTGATTGACAGTTATATGATTCATGTAAGTGCAACCTCATTTACAATAGGGTTGGTGCGCGAAAAAATTGTTATTAGGATAGAAACAATAATTTAATAAGGGGTAACCCTGGTAACAGGTTGCCCTGAAACTTTTTCTCTTTTAATATTTCAAGGAGCTGAGTAGCCTATTACCAATTATTATAAGTACCGGATTACTGGTATTACAAGTTTGTTTTTATTGATCTGGATTTACAGATTAAGGTCTATACTCTGTAGTCCTCAATACCATGCGCAATACAGCATTGAATCTGCCTCGTTTACCATTGTGAACATCATATTATCAATGTTCCTCAACATGTATTTAAATAATTATAGTGTCAAAAGATGCTCAAGACTCTCCGCTTTTAATTGATATAAGCCACACCTGTGAAATGATGTATCTATATATAATACCACCAACTACTACTACTAAGATCGGCATGATGCATTGCAGCTGCATTTTTAAGAATGCTTTGCATTATATGTATATTACAAGAATGCTGTGCCGGCTTGTCGACAAAATTGCGCCGCAGCAACTCCCTATCACCCATGACATTTGCTAGATCATCCGCATCTTCAAGGCCAGTGTCCTTTAAGATGCGTCTCGAGAAAGTCATGGGCTGTCCACCATGTTTATTCACTCCATGAGGCTGCCAAAGTACAAGATTATGCACTGGCTGGTCGTCACGGCGAAAGCACCACCATCTTGGTCAATCCTGCTCCTCTGTAGCAACCCAGCCGCATCCACCAGCCCAAGCCTGCCCCTCCATGGCCCGTGAACGCAATGGGAGAGTGAAGTGAACCTTGATGTGAACCCAGCTACCAACAATGCAATAAGACCGGCGTCAGATGCTATGGGATTCTCAGCGATTAATCAAATGAGCTTAATTTTGGTCTGGAGCGGTAGTACCCCATCAGAGAAGGCTATGAATGGGACAAAGTCAGCATATCGACTAAAGATCAGAGATGTGCTGTTGGCATTTGATCCGGCACCAAGGTTGATCCACTTGATTTCAACGCATGGCTCTGTCTTCCAATCAATTTAAGTTAAATCAAATAGTTTAATTATAGAATAAAAAATATGAAGTAATTTTTAAAAATTTTAGTAATATTTCACTTTTCCAGGACATTGGGTTGATGCTGTTGATGGTGACTGTCTACTTCCCAATCTACTTAATCCGGTTAGGATGGAGTTGGATGGTGATGGATATATGGCGTGGACCAATGCCGTTGAGTCTGTTAGGAGTGAAGTTTTTTATAAACTGACGCCTTCGACCTCTATAGATGATTGTAAAGAAAAGTGTATTTCAGAGGAGTCATTCCCGTGTCAGTCCGTTACGTACCGGTATATATATGGCGGTATAGAAGATGCGTGCAGAATAATTAAATACAACAGGAAAGTTGTTGCTACTGGAGATTGGAAGTACTATGAATCATGTTGCATGGATTCGTTTACTTTCGGCTATGAAGAAGTCGAAGAAGATCCCGGAGAACTATTCTGCTTCCTACAGAACTATTCAGAGAGAGGTCTACATTTTTATATAATATATATATATATACGTTCGGGCTGAAGGGCCACTTTTGTATATCAAAAGTGGCCCTATTGCGACTTGGGGGGTATTAAAAAGTGGCCCTTTAGCCCCTTTTTGGCCCTTTAGCCCGAAACCGCAAACGGGCTTAGATGGCCCTTTGTGTATACGGTTCCTCTAAAAAGTTATGCACCTTCATTTTATTACTAAATGAAAACGCAATTTTCGGGCCACTTACCAAAATGTATAAAATGGAATTAGGGCCAAAAAAAGTCAAAAGGGCCAAAATGTGCCAAAATTGGCCCTCTTACTGTCTGGAATAATATATCATTTGGCAACAACGAACAACAATGAGCAACAACGAGCCACAATGAGCAACAACGAGCAATAACGAGCAACAATGAGCAATAATAAAGTACAACAACGAGTAACAATGAACAACAACGAGCAACAATGAGCAAAAACGAGCAACTATGAGCAATAACGAGCAATAATAAAGTACAACAACGAGTAACAATGAGCAACAATGAGCAACAACGAGCAACAATGAGGAACAATGAGCAACAACGAGCAACAATGAGTAACAACGAACAACAATGAGCAACAATGAGCAACAATGAGCAACAACGAGCAACAATGAGCAATAATAAAGTACAACAACGAGTAACAATGAGCAACAATGAGCAACAACGAGCAACAATGAGCAACAATGAGCAACAACGAGCAACAATGAGCAACAATGAGCAACAATGAGCAACAACGAGCAACAATGACTATACAACGGAGTATTTAACAGCTAAAACAACTGACTATATATTAAACGGAGTATTTAAAAGCTAAAACAACGGACTATATTAAACTGAGTATTTAAAAAGTAAATCAACGGACTATACGCTGAATCGATATCCCATTCCGAAAATTGAACTGCATGCTATTTTTCGTGCACCTAAGAAGTGGGTGTGGCTCTTCAAATTTTGAAAATACGATATTTGGCTCGGATAATGCCCCCAAGTTTTGATTTGAACGCATTTTTATATTCGTTTATATTATGTTCGTTGCACCAAAAGAAAATTTTTGTGCACCAAAATTATATCATAGCAAATGATACCCTTGCCTTCCCCTTATTATTATAATGTCTTCAACTGACTAATCCATTACACAACTATCTGAGGCTCCTAAGAACTATCGAAGATTACAGTTAAACTATTTATCTTCTTGGAGTTACAAAAAGACCAAATGATACTAAAAGCAGCAGTTCGAATACGCTGGTGAGCAGTTGGGTTCTTCAGCTCATCCTAAATCATCTGCTCTGTCTATAATTTAGGTTCGGCAGGGATTCCTCAATATCTGCAACCAGTTCGGTGGGTTACGATCACACCATCGTCATTTGAGGTGGTCTTACGGGAACCAGTACAAATGCCCCCTGGACAATAGCCCCTCCCAGACAATTGCCACCGGACAATTGTCCCTGAATAATTACCCCTAGGACAATTGCCCCCATGACATACTATTACAGAATATATTATTAAGCCTTGTAATCGTTGGGATTTTATTTCTGGTTCCTATAATTTTCTGGAATTCGAGTTCAATTTTAACCTTGATCAACATCTTTTAAATTTTATGTAGCGATCTGAGGTCATGGCCGATCACGACCTACTGTGCCGGGCACATCATGACCTCCTAACACAGAGGCAATGGGGCTTTTTATGATATACATATTTTGATGATTTCAGTTCGTTAACATTATATTTTCATTGTAATAATGAAACATTTAGTTAGAAAATATCGGAGTTATTGACATTAATAAGACTTATTAAAAATATGAGTTTTTAAAATTAAATAAAACGGGCTTATAAATTGTTTATTTTTATTGTTGTAACAAGTTACTATTTTATAATTGTTAGTTATTCCTATCTTGAGAGTTAGGAACGACACCTTATTTATAATTTTCTAATTTTCCTTGGGGGAAATTATTTTGGTGGGTAAGATTATTGGGGGCAATTGTCTGGGGGCAATTTTCCAGTCCAGGGGGCCCTTTTCCTGTTTCGAGGGTATAAAGGAACTGTTTCTGCAGCTGCTAACTTAACTGCTTCTGTGAAGGCAGTATAGCTCTCACAGTGATCTGCCGCCTCGGAGGCAAGAGCCTCATACCTGTTGCTCAGCTGTAGTGTGAAGCTGGATCTCACACTCTGGCTGATGCTACAGAGAGGACCAGTCATGCCGCGGCAAGGCAGATTTTGTTGTTCTACTAGCACGCAGACTAAGTCTTACTTGGCCACAATAAGGCGGTGATCACTGGAGAAGGGTCGAAGTGTAAATGCATTACAGTCTTGTATAGAGCTCCTGTATTTCCTACAAAACAGAATATGGTCTATCTGGGACTTGTGACCACTGGGTCCACTATGAGTCCATAGCTTTCCAGTTCGCTTCTTGAACTGGGTTCCAGCCGAAAACAATCAATTTCCAGAGATAAAATCCTGAAGATGGACGGAATTTCGGTTAACACTATTGCTATAGACCCAGGGCGATGTAGGTGATTGATGCAGACTTGCATTAAAGTCTCCCAGGAATGTTAAGAATGCATGATGATCCATTCCATCAATAGCTGCTTGTAGATTGTGGTAGAAATTTTCCACCTCCTCTACAGGGGCAACACTAGTTGGAGAGTAACACACAATCAGAACCTAACTTCTTAGCCAGTCTTCCAGAACATGAGAAGTGGCAACGGATGATGTGGTTAGAGACGGTGATGCGGTGTTAAATTTTAAGAAACGTCACGACATCTCGGGTTTTACAACAAAGGTGATTCAAAGATACAGATGAAACACAATTTATTTCTTTAGCATTTTTACATTATTTTTACATTACTTAATTAAATAACTTAATAAACTTTTTTTTATGTTAAGTTTTCCCATGCGACGATCTGAGAAACAAGAACAATTATTGTGAAGTCTGGGCCAAAAACGGTTATTGTGAAACTCGCCCAGACTATATGTGGGAAAATTGTGGAGCCAGTTGTCAGGGCTGTGAAGATAGTAAGTTCCATTAAAATATATCTGTATATATTATTGTTATTATCCTTTTATCTTTTCATGTTTTTGTGCAAAAACCATGTCTATTCACAGTATCACAATTTATTTCATATAAAGTTGTCATTATAATAAATATTATTTCAGTCTTATCTTATAATAATATATAATAAATCTTATAACAGTTGCTCGAGATCATCAGAACTGTATATTGGACATGACTTGATTAAATACTGTACAACCGCCACCGCACCCACATCTACCGTACATTGTACAAAGTTAAATAAACAATCAGTTAGGGAAAACCAAATCGCACCAAAAACCGCATGCCACGTCGCCAAGTATAGCGGAGAAACCTTGAGCAACGAGCTGACACGCTACCTGGATCACCTGTTCGGGTATCAGGCCACAGAATCACATCATATCAGTATGGAGTGTATAACAGTTGCTTAATAAATCAAGCACTTGTAAGCAATAAAGTTTCTCTTTTCATTTAGTGTGTACATCACTGTACAAACAAATTACTATGTAATTTTCTACATGATGAATATTGTCTTCCTCATATCAGGTTTATGGGTAAACAGTGGTAAGGCCTGCCTTACTCGCAGAGGTCAAGGTCCTTGGACTGCGAATACCTCCGAGCTTATCTCAGCAAATGCTTCAAATGTTTCACCTACAGTTATCAGAATGGATAATATTAGAAGCATAAAGATTTGTAAAGATAAGTGCATTGCTGAAGAGACTATGAAGTGTTGGTCAGTCCAATACTCGCCAATGTATAAGATCTGCTATTTGTTGTACTGGTCTAAGATTTATGCTGCAGCTACTGAAGACTTTGATTTTCATGTTCAGTGCCGCCGTGAAGGCCATTACGATTATGATTTACGTTATGCAGAGAGAAGTAAGTGAAGAACGGTTGATAAATTATTACAAGAACCATTAAATACGAAATACTTGTACTGCTGTTGTGGCGCCCCAAAAGGATCTAACAGACTTCTGCGCCTCTTAGCAACTGACATATACCGGTACTGATAATTCAGTAATTATACTGCACTGTTGTGTCTGTTAGTCAGTCATTTTGTTTGTAACATTATATTATATTATTTGTGTGCAAGGATTTTTTATGTTGGATTATCCTCGCCCCACAATTGGTGACCCAGACTCTAACTGAACTTTTCGCAACCGCACTATGGCCCAACCGGTCCTTACTGAGGAGCAACTCGACGCACTCGCAAAAACCCTCGCCAACCGGGTACCTCCTAGCAGCGCAGGTACTTCAAGCCTTACTGGACCGTATGTCACAGCCGTTGCACTAAAACTGCCTGTTTTCTGGACAGCTGACCCGGAGGTATGGTTTGTGCAGGCTGAGGCCCAGTTTGCCTCCCGTGCGCCTGCCATCACTGCTGACCAGACTAAGTTCAACCATGTTGTTTCTGCACTTGACAATTCGACCGCAGTCGAAGTCCGTGCACTGCTCCTCAACCCACCCGCCATTGGCCGCTACGATGCCCTGAAGACTGCACTAATCGAAGCGTTTGGTAAAACGCAGGCTGTTAAGGACAATGAACTGCTCAACCTTCATGGACTAGGCGACCGCCTGCCTTCCGCACTGCTGCGTCGCATGAAGGGACTTAACGCTGATCCGGAAACGATTTTTCGCGCACTTTTCTTAGCCCAACTTCCCATTGATGTCCGTCGTGTCCTCGCTGCCACAGCTACAACTGACCTTGACGACCTGGCCAGGGAAGCTGACCGGATTGTGCAGGCTGGCCAGTTCAACACCAGTTCTGTCGCTGCTGCCACCCGCCAACCTCAGCAGATGCAGAAGAACCTCTGCTACTTCCACAGCCGATTTGGTGATAAGGCCCGCAACTGTGACCGAGACAGGTGTCCCATGGCCCACCTACTGCCAGCCAAAACACCCAAACTGGCTGCGGGAAACACATTGGCCGGCCGCTAGTGGCAGCGGTCGGCCCATCTCCCTCGCCCACGTTTTCCACATCGCTTTCATTCCCTACAGAGAATGTTTCTAAGACTTTCTCTAGCGCCCTCACCATGAAGAGCGGGGCCATGACGGTGTGGGACTGGCGATCTGGCCGCACGTTTCTTGTTGACTCTGGTGCTGATGAGAGCGTTTACCCGGCCTCCACCAATGACCGCCATGGTACTCACTCTGCGGACCTCATTGCTGCAAATGGTTCAATTATCCGCACATATGGCAAACGGGATATCTCCCTCATACTCCGAAACAACCGCACTTTTGTCCAGAGCTTCTAGATTGCAGAGGTGACACAGCCCATCCTCGGTGCAGATTTTTTTATAACTAATCGCCTAGCCATCGACCTTGCTGGCCGCCAACTCCTCAGTCTTGACCATCTCCGGCCAATCCCCGCCAAGGCGGCCCGCACAACTCAAGTCAGTGGACTTCATCTTGTCCGATCCGGTTTCGAGGCCATACTGGATGATTTCCCAGAACTACTTATTCCACGTTTCCGGCCGGATGACCCTGTCAGGCACAACACGGAGCACCACATTGTCACTGAGGGCCCACCAGTACATGCGCACGCACGTCGCCTCGATGGTGAGAAATTGGCCATCGCCAAGGCGGAGTTTGATGAGATGGAACGCCTCGGTATTGTCCGCCGCTCTGCCTCGCCATGGTCATCGCCTCTCCACATCGCCCCGAAACCCAGTGGTGGGTGGCGACCATGCGGTGACTACAGGCGCCTTAATGACATTACCATCGATGACCGCTACCCGCTTCCCCACCTGCAGGATTTCAACAATAACCTTGCAGGTAAGCGTTTCTTCTCTGTCATCGACCTCGTCCGGGGTTTTCACCATATCCCCATGCATGCTGATGATATTGCCAAGACTGCCATCATCACGCCTTTCGGTCTCTATGAGTTCTTACGCATGCCCTTTGGCCTAAAGAATGCAGCACAAGCATTCCAACGGCTGATGGATGGCATATTGCAAGGCATTGATTACGTTTTCGTCTACTTAGACGACATCCTCGTCTCGAGCAGCACAGCCGAGGAGCATGCTGAGCACCTGCGCCAGGTATTCCGTCTGCTTGCTGCAAACGGCCTTGTTGTGAACCGCCGCAAGAGCCTCTTCGGGGTGTCGGAGCTGCAATACCTCGGCCACCTCGTCTCTACCACTGGAATCTCTCCACTCCCATCACGTGTCGATGCCATCATCAATGTCCCCATCCCTACTTCAAAGCTTGAGCTCCAGCGTTTCCTTGGTATGATCAATTTCTACCGTCGGTTCATGCCATACCTCGCCTCCAAGCTGAACCCACTCCACGAGGCCACTGCTGGAAAGGGACAGTTCATCACCTGGACCTACGCCTGCAATGAGGCTTTTGTGGCAGCCAAGTCTGCCCTAGCAGATGCCACACTGCTCCACCACCCTGACCCATCCGTACCCACATCAGTCACTGTTGATGCCTCTAACAATGGTGTCGGTGCGGAGCTTGCCCAACTTCAGAAGGGCACCTGGAAGCCAATAAGTTTTTTCTCGCGAAAGCTTTCTGCCGCAGAAAAAAACTATAGCACTTTCGACCGGGAACTGCTTGCCATCTATGAGGCCATACGCCATTTCCGCCACTATGTAGAAGGCAAGCCACTGACGGTTTATACCGACCATAAACCCCTCGTTTTTGCCTTCTCCAGTGATTCCAACCGCTCACCACGCCAGACTCGTCATCTCTCGCTTATTGCTGAATACACAACAGATGTACGGCACATCAGCGGCAAAGGAAACATCGTTGCAGACACACTCTCCCGAGCAGTATGTGCCTCTGCTGCCATTGCCCTCCCAACTATTGACTACACCAAGTTAGCTGCTGACCAAGGGTGCGAAGAGATCAATGCCTACCGCACAGCCATTACTGGCATGACACTTGTTGATGTCCAACTGACAAACAATGTCTCCATCCTATGCGATACCTCCACCGGCAAACCGCGCCCTATTGTCCCAGCAACATGGACCCATCGTATATTTGGTGCAATTCATGGACTCTCCCACCCGGGGCCTCGACCCACACAGCGTGCCATATCTGCCCATTTCGTTTGGCATGGACTCAAGCGTGATGTGCGCCGCTGGTGCCGTGAGTGCCACCCATGCCAGGCGTCAAAGGTCACCCAACATGTGCATGCACCCGTGACTCAACGCCCAACTCCAGAGCGACGTTTCGGCAGTTTGCACGTCGACCTCGTTGGACCTCTTCCAGAGTCTGAGGGCAATGTCTACCTCTTCACAATAATAGACCGCTTCACACGCTGGCCCGAGGCCATACCAATCACCAATAGTGAGACTGTGACGTGTGTTCGCTCCCTCATCCGCGGCTGGATATCCCGCTTTGGTATTCCAAACGACATCACATCTGACCGTGGCCCTCAATTTACAAGCTGCCTCTGGTCCGAACTCGGAGCAACACTCGGCATCTCAACCAGCAACACAACTGCCTACCATCCTGCAGCCAATGGTATGGTGGAGCGGCTGCACCGACAACTGAAAGCAGCACTGAAGGCACGCCTAACCAGACACAATTGGATGGATGAACTACCCCTTGTCCTACTCGGCATTCGTACTGCCTGGCGCGAGGGCACTAATGCATCAGCAGCTGAGCTTGTCTATGGCACAGCCCTGCGTGTGCCAGGTGAGTTTGTGCCAGATACCTCGCGTGCCACAGCCCCATCTGACGCTTTCCTCCGCCAGCTGCAGGCTGACATGCGTGCCATACAGCCACCTGCTGTCGTATTCCACGCTGATCCACCAGTCCACATGCCTGCTGCCCTCGACAAGGCCACACACGTGTACATCCGCCACGATGCTCACCGCACACCCTTACAGCGACCTTATGATGGTCCCTTCCGCGTCCTCCAAGCTGGTGACAAATCCTTCATTGTTGACCGCAATGGCAAAGAATATACTGTCTCTCGTGGACCGGCTGAAAGCCGCTTACCTGCCAATGCAGCCTCCACCCCAGCCCATTCCACAACCTCAACAGCCTCCTGGTTCGCCACTTCCAGCAACTGTAACACGCTCAGGCCGTCATGTCCGCCGGCCAGCCCGTTTCCCTGACTAACGAATCGCTACCTCGTCCAGGAACTCGGCCCTGTCCTCCTCGCTGGGGGGAGGCACTGTGGCGCCCCAAAAGGATCTAACAGACTTCTGCGCCTCTTAGCAACTGACATATACCGGTACTGATAATTCAGTAATTATACTGCACTGTTGTGTCTGTTAGTCAGTCATTTTGTTTGTAACATTATATTATATTATTTGTGTGCAAGGATTTTTTATGTTGGATTATCCTCGCCCCACACTGTACTACCGAGAAATACTTGTACTGCTGTACTACCGACACACTAAATTCAATTATTATGTTTTCATCCCATTGTAGAAAGATATATCGGTGCAATATTTTTTTCCCGATATAAAACTTTGTTTTCCCAACTTTGAAAATGATTATTCTTATAAGAATTCCCGATGTAAATAATGAGAAATAAATAATATAGTCAGTCTGTAGTAAACAAAAAGCGATCCCCTAAATATTAATTTTAGCTGAGCCGGTATTGCATTCATAGTCATTACATAATCCTGTCTGGGGTGATAACAAAGATAGACTGGACAGACATGTTAATTATAATATATTTTACTGTTTAACGGGAAACTTGTAATTTTGAGTAACAATCATGATTGACCACTGACTCATCGCCAAATGTATATAAACCTCCCATTTTTTACTCATTGTGTTTCTGGCATACTAACACTTGAACGGAACCCCTCCGCTTTGCAGGACATTGCTTTCACCGTGAGGACCAGCCAGTGCATAATCTTGTACTTTGGCAGCCTCATGGAGTGAATAAGCATGGTGGACAGTCCATGATTTTTTTGAGACGCATCTTAAAGCCTGGTTCACAATATAGACATAAGAGATAAGCGATAAGAGATAAGCGATAAGATATAATCTATAAGAGATAAACGATAAGAGATAAGCTATAAGCCAGGAGTTAAGAGATAATCTATAAGAGATACGCGATAAGAGATAATAGATAAGCTATAAGAGATAAGCTATAAGCCAGGAGTTAAGAGATAATCTATAAGAGATACGCGATAAGAGATAATAGATAAGCTATAAGCCAGGAGTTAAGAGATAAGCTATCAGAGATAAGCTATAAGCCAGGAGTTAAGAGATAATCTATAAGAGATACGCGATAAGAGAGAGATAATAGATAAGCTATAAGCCAGGAGTTAAGAGATAAGCTATAAGAGATAAGCTATAAGCCAGGAGTTAAGAGATAATCTATAAGAGATACGCGATAAGAGATAATAGATAAGCTATAAGCCAGGAGTTAAGAGATAAGCTATAAGAGATAAGCTATAAGCCAGGAGTTAAGAGATAAGCTATAAGCCAGGAGTTAAGAGATAAGCTATAAGCCAGGAGTTAAGAGATAAGCTATAAGAGATACGCTATAAGAGATAAGCTATAAGCCAGAGATAAGAGATAAGGTGTATCCCCCCCCCCCCCCCCCATTTGTGGTTGGAATGTAGAGCAGAATGGATACGCTTACAAGGGCGCATATCGGCCTTGGATCCTTATAGTGGTAGCTAAATGGATTCATCAGGGAAGTCGATACATCGGAAGTCGAGACAATTGACAAGAGTGGCAGCAAAATTATTCATCTCCAATGGATTCCACAATATTTACTTATCTGTATCCATATTGATATTGAAACAAAGTGTGGCGAATTGTCGCGTGCTGCCAAATTTATTATATTAAAGAATCATAATCATATCAATTAACCAATATCCAGTAATCTATAATCAATAATAATAAAAGTGTATTCGTCATTATAATGAGCATCGGCATTATAATTGTAAATTCGATCTAAATTAAGTAGAAGTGCCAGAATTAATTTGGAAAATTTGTTAAAATATATGTTGTATTTCTTTTTGATTTATGTTAAATAATAAATTATTTTTAATTATTCTGCTCATAACATTTATTTAATTTCTCTGCAGCAATAAATTTTACCCGGTTACCTGCCACTGAAGAAATAAATAATGTTATACCTGTATCCATACTTGGTGATAATGACAGGTCATGTGAATTTGACTGCGGCAATGGGTCATGCATTCCGAATCGATTTATATGTGACAAAAAGGTTGATTGCCCAAACCGAGCTGATGAGAGCCCGTGTGATCATGAGGTTTGCGATTGGATTCAATTTCAGTGTAAAGGTGATTATTTATGTATTTCGGCACATGACCGGTGCAATACAGTTAGTGAATGCATGGATGGCTCAGATGAAGATCCAAGATTCAACGTCAGTCCAGATCCAGATTATAATAGCAATTGTTATTATTATGCACAAGAATTGGAGGATAGAGAGACAGCAGCTAAAGCAATATGTGAGGCAGAGTTGAACAGCAGCTGTTCGCATTATCTGGAGATTGGAATCTGTGACATACTAACAATTGAGGGAATGGCATTGATAAAATGCACAAACGGTTCAATAACAATACAATTGCAAAGGCCACTCAAATGTTGCGTGGGTGGAATAGGACTGGGACAGAATACAAAACTTGATGACGTTGATTTTGGAGTTGGTTGGATTAATTACACAAATGGCTTTGGGGATAAACATGGGGGAAGTTATTGGTTAGGTTTAAAAAACATAGCGGCCATAACTAAACTAGCCAGAGAATGGAACAACACGGTGCAGCTTGTTGTTGCAACTCAATACAGTACGAAACAGCCAGTCTACGGTGTACCGGATGACAGTGTCTATACCTTTGGAATTTATGGTCAATTTGAAGTTCTTGATTCCTCTACATATATGTTAAGAGTTGGCAGTTATAAAATTATCCCAAATACCACTTATGATGCTGGACCATATATGTTGGAAGGAAATGGTAAACGGTTTTCTACATTTGATCATGACAATGATGATGCCCCAGATAGGAATTTAGTTGAGGAATTTGGAGGATCGAGACCCGGGGGTTGGTGGTATGGGTCTTCATTCTATGGTAATCTCAATGGAGGAAAGAATATATCCGACGAAACACAAGGCAACGGTATCAGAGTTGGTTTCTTAGAACAACGGTTTACCCACACTAGAATGATGATTCAATTGCACTAATGATGATATACTATAAGGTGGAGGGGGTATTATTACATGTAAGTGGTGACTGGTAATATTTGGGTTTCGAAGACAATTTATAGAAAGTTATATAATAAATGATAATAATGTTTTAGAATAATTAATTGAAAACAGAATATAGATAATAAATATTTATTTACAGTGCATTATAAAAGATCCTATTTACTATAAAAAACAATTTATGGGATTTATGGGATAGTACTACTACTAGGTCGAGCGAACTCGGACAGTGGAAATTAGATCCTTCCAGGCTTCCCGATTCTCCATAGTTGTCGCCATTTCGTAATTCTCATGTTCAGTGTCCCTTTCAAGCTGGTCTATATGTTATCGCTGGTCATCCGCGGTTACGCTTTCCATGTATTGGTTGCCAGAAAAGTAGATCTGGTATGATCTCGTCTTTACTTCTCCAGCAGTGCCCACTGAATCTTAATCTGCGTTTACGGAAGGTGGTTGATACAGGTGGTATTGTACCATAGAGCTCGGCGATGGTAATGTGTTGTCTCCAGCTGATGTTTAGGGCTGCCCTTAGTAGTCTTGTGTACTACTGCTACTACTAGGTCGAGCGAACTCGGACAGTGGAAATGAGATCCTTCCAGGCTTCCCGATTCTCCATAGTTGTCGCAATTTCGTTTCTCCCAAGTTCAGTATCCCTTTCAAGTTGATCTATATATGTGATGGCAGGTCGTCCACGACTACGCTTTCCATGAGTTGTTTGCCAGAGAAGTAGATCTGGTATGACCTCGTCTTTACTTCGCCAGCAGTGCCCACTGAATCTTAATCTGCGTTCACAGAGGGTGGTTGATACAGGTGGTATTGTACCATAAAGCTCGGCGTTTGTCATGTGTTGTCTCCAGCTGATGTTTAGGGCTGCCCTTAGTAGTCTTGTGTAGCAACCATCAATTCGTTGTTCAAGTGATTTAGTCAGTGTCCAGGTCTCACCCCGTATAAAAATACACTTTCCACTGTGGCTCGAAAGAACTTAGTCTTCAGGTGCCTGGAGAGATCTGATTTCCAGATGGTATCCATTTTTGATAGAGCTACCCAAGCCTTTGCTTTCCTAACTTCTATGTCCTTTTCGCTACTCTCTATCCATGATCTTCTCTCTTACAAGTAACCTCAGAGTTTTGCCATGGCACATACTGTTTTCGTTTGGGCTTCTGGGGAGATATGCCTCTTAGCTGATTCCTTGTGGGCTGTTATTATATTCTGGTATATTGAATCGGTGGACTGGTCTTCATCCATTGACTGAAGTGCTTCAAAGCGGTTTTGAACTTCTACTGTGTAAGCATCCTTTACAGCATTGTCTGTTCTGAGTTTCTCCCAGTCATAGTTGATTTGCTTGCTTGTCCTGGGTTTGCTGGCTCTCAAACTGAGTCTGATCTCTGCAGTCACAATTCTGTGGTCCGAACCAATTAGGTTGAACGAGCTGTATGCCTCGCAGTTGATCATGCTGTTTCTCCACTTTCTGTTTATAAGGATGTAATCCAGTTGTTCTTTGACTCTGTATTTTGCGATGTCTCTACATAATAAATAAGATTGCATCATTATTCAATGACTCCGTAATAAATCTAAGTGTATTAGATTTTGGTTGGAATACTGGTGCAAATGGAATGTTGTTGCCCAATAAATACCTTTCACCAATTCCTGATTCACTAGTAAATACATGTGCCTGTCAGAAAAACTGTTTGACGCAGCGATGTTCTTATAGGCGTAACAGTGTTATTTGCACTGAATACTGTCGGAATTGCGATTCTTGTCACATTTTAATTCCATAGTTAAGAATGTTATAATTGTGATTAATTTACATAGTGTAAACGGCTGACAGATATTAAAGACACTGTATTAACAATTCTGACGCGTTGCCATGGCATCTAGAAAGTAAAACATATTGCATATTTTTCCTTAAAGGGTCCTGGATTAAGGACCCATATACTTGGCTGCAGGGGTATATGGCCTGACCAGGCAGATGGTGATCTACCAATGGCTGGTCAGGAGTAGAGTGTTCTCATGTCCACTCTGAGAGCACTTTACTGCGACCTGCACCTGGCAGCAAGGGTACAGGGCATGACCCAGCAGATGAGCTGCAACAGCCAATGGTGGGTCATGTGCGCCAGAGTAGATATGGGTGATGGGCCTCATATCTGACTCCATTGCGACACCCACCCTGTGGAATGGCAAACCAGGGTGCGGTATTTGCCCCGAGAGCTGACTCGGCAAAAAAGCACCCCCCCAACCCCCACTATGGATTACATTAGCAATGCGGAGGTCCGGCCACTAGAGGCCAGTGGAATTACCGGACACAATCGGCCTCACAGGCGTCAGTTAACTCCTGACCGGCTGCCTGTCTCACCCCCTACTGGAGAGAGAGCAGCCAACAATTCTTTGAGTCCCTTTCCTGATGACCTTTCTGGCCCAAACCCTGGGTCACCAGGGAGGCCAGATTGTGAGGGGGAGAGGGATTCTGGAGTTGGAGGCTACTCTCATGTTCCACCCCGACCAACAAAGCCATTGGTGAATCTGAGGCAAGTCACTAGACTAGCCTCAGTAAACACCCTAACACTCGGGTCCCAATGCGACAAGGTGAGCTGACTGCCTTGGCAGATAAGCTTTCTCTTAGCGCAGTGGGTGTTCAAGAGCACCGAATGCAGACTGGACAGACTGATGAGGTTCTGATTAAGGACATGGGGGGCGGTTGGCGACTCGCCCTCGCGTCAGCAGATGATAGTGGCAATGGTGGAATTGGTCTATTGATAAATCCAACTGCACATGCGGCATTGTACAAAATAGACCAAATCTCTAACCGCATCATCCTTTGCCACTTCTCATGTTCTGGAAGACTGGCTAAGAAGTTTCCTAAGGTGGTTCTGATTGTGTGCTACTCTCCAACTAGTGTTGCCCCTGTAGAGGAGGTGGAAAATTTCTACCACAATCTACAAGCAGCTACTGATGGAGTGGATCAGCATGCATTCTTAACATTCCTGGGAGACTTTAATGCAAGTCTGCATCAATCACCTACATCGCCCTGGGTCTATAGCAGTAGTGTTAACCGAAATTCTGTCCATCTTCAGGATTTTATCTCTGGAAATGGATTATTTTCGGCTGGAACCCAGTTTAAGAAGCGAACTGGAAAGCTATGGACTCATAGTGGACCCAGTGGTCACAAGTCCCAGATAGACCATATTCTGTTTCGTAGGAAATACAGGAGCTCTATACAAGACTGTAATGCATTTACACTTCGACCCTTCTCCAGTGATCACCGCCTTATTGTGGCCAAGGTAAGACTTAGTCTGCGTGCTAGCAGAACAACGAAATCTGCCTTGCCGCGTCATGACTGGTCCTCTCTGTTGCAACAGCCAAGTGTGAGATCCAGCTTCACACTACAGCTGAGCAACAGGTATGAGGCTCTTGCCTCTGAGGCGGCAGATCACTGTGAGGGCTATACTGCCTTTACAGAAGCAGTTAAGTTAGCAGCTGCAGAAACAGTTCCTGTATACCCTCGAAACAGGAAAAGGGCCCCCTGGACTGACAACAAAATTCAGAAATGCCGAAACGACCTTCATAAGGCGCAGAAAGAGTCCCGACTCAAACAGACTACAGCGGCCAAGAATGCAGTTAAGGCTGCATCTAGGTCCCTGAACAGGCAGTACTCTGTTAATCTACAGGAGCTAATAAACCAACAGGTTGATGCCATCAATGATGCTGACGATAGCAGGCAATCATCCCAGGCATGGAAATCAAACAATCTGCTTACTGGGCGGAAAAGCCAACCAACCACCAAGGTTAAGGCTGAATCACCAGCCGATCGCCTCAATGGTTGGAAAGCCCACATTGAAAAGCTCCTCAATAATGACAGGGTATTGCCTGATAACTTTATAGAAGTAAAAGTGTCTGAGTCTGTACTCCCAGATATTCCCATTGGCGATATCTCCTTTGCAGAAGTGAAGGCTGCTGCAAAGAGCATTAAGACCAATCGTGCCAGTGGAGTAGATGGTGTTCCCCCTGAGGTCTTTAAAATACCTGAGTGTTTAAAGCTCATCTATCCCATCATAGTAGACATGTACCGAACAACAAGAGTCCCACAAGAAATGAAAACAAATAAGTTGGTGCCAGTTCCCAAGAAGGGCAACCTAACACTCTATGGTTCTTTTCGGGGAATCTCATTGATCTCGATTGCTGCAAAGCTATACAATAGGATTCTATTAAATCGCATCAGGGATCCCATTGAGAGACTGTCCGTGGAAATCAGAATGGGTTCCGTAAAGGTCGTGGGACCATGGAGCCCATTTTGGCACTTAGAAGGATAATTGAAGAATTATCAAAAAAGAAAGACAGGCATCTGGCTGTTATCTTTGTTGACTTCTTCAAGGCCTTTGATTCAGTCTCTCGCTCACGTATGTTCAGCATACTTTCATTATATGGGATTCCTGATGAAATTATTGCAGCAATCAGATCAGTATACGATGGTTCGACAACATTTGTGTCTACTGTTGACGGTGACACAGAACCATTTGAAGTGTTATGGGGCGTCCTCCAAGGAGACACACTTGCACCATTCCTGTTCATTATTGTGGTTGACTATGTTCTTCGCATGTCCTTAGATCATCATAAAGATGATGGGGTGATGATAACTCCACCTACTGGCTCCAGAAGTCGAGGAAATCCTGCCAAGTACCTAACTGATCTAGACTTTGCTGATGACTTAGGAGTACTCTCAGAATCATTAGAGGGAGCCCAACGGCTCCTCAGCTCATTAGAACATGCTGCTTCTAGTGTTGGTCTTTTTATTAACTCCAGAAAGACCAAAATTCTGACCGTTAACTCTGAAAGTCCTCAGCAAGTCTCTGATCGGATGAGCATAAGCTCAAAGGATGGTATGCTTGAGCATTTGGACGACTTCTGTTACCTGGGATCATGGATCCGGAAGTCAGGTGAGGACCTTCGAATATGTAAGGGAAAGGCATGGGCAGCCTTGAATAGGCTTTCCAGGATTTGGAAGTCACCGAGAATTAATCGGAAACTTAAGGTCCGATTATTTAGAGCAGCAGTAGTTCCAGTACTCCTCTACGGGAGTCCATGCTGGGCTCTAACTGCTGAGGACACCAAATCTCTGGATGGCACATTCACAAGAATGATACGCCGGGTTCATTGTGTCAAGTACAATGCACACATCTCCAACCAGACACTATATAACATTGGAGGTGTCTCATTGGTTCCCCCAAGCTTGACACTAGAACAAAATCGCCTCCGCTTTGCAGGACATTGCTTTCGCCGTGAGGACCAGCCAGTGCATAATCTTGTACTTTGGCAGCCTCATGGAGTGAATAAGCATGGTGGACAGCCCATGACTTTCTTGAGACGCATCTTAAAAGACACTGGCCTTAAAGATGCGGATGATCTAGCAAATGTCATGGGTGATAGGGAGTTGTGGCGGTGCAATTTTGTTGACAAGCCGGCACAGCATTCTTAAAAATGCAGCTGCAATGCAGCATGCCGATCCTAGTAGTAGTAGTACCGTCACCGCCGTCACCAACATTTATATTATCAATTTACCGGTACAACATCCAAGTTATCTCATGCTATCATATTCTATATTGTATACTATATTTCGACCCTATTAATAATACTGGAACGACAACAACAAACTCTTTTCACAACCGTGCGGCAATGCGTAACTGAAATCAACCGGTCGGGATCCTCTGATCCCGTCACAAGCCCGTTGCTATGGACATGGTCAATATTGCTATCTTTGAAGGTCGTTTTCGCCTGGTTGCTATGGTATTTTCAAAAAACGAAATATGGCATTAAATTCTTCATATCCATAATTGTATGTATGACTGTATGCAGATGATTACACAGCATACAGTTGGTTACAACGGGAATACAAAACGTTGTTAAAAACTAAAAAGATTTTCCATTCGACCCAACAGGAACTGAAACTCATCCACCGTTGTGAGGAAAACCAAAAAGACTTTTGGAAAATAGTCAACCCAAAGAAAAATATGGCTGCACAGCAGGTGCCAGTGGAGAATTGGTCTACACATTTCTCGAATTTGTTCACCTGCAATACAGCCCCACAGCTGCCTCAACTATCCGACAACCCAGATCCCTCTCTAGATGATCCCATCACAGCGGCGGAGGTCACCGATGCTGTAAACAACCAGAAATCACGAAAGGCTGCCGGCCCCGACGGGATCACTAGCGAAGCGCTGAAATCAGGTATCGGCATTCTTCTCCCGTTTATTTTAAACATATTTACCATTTGTTTCACCTATGCAACCTGCCCCACTGCATGGCTAATCTCATATGTTATACCTCTATACAAGGGCAAAGGATCAAAAGCATCAGCAGATTCATACAGAGGAATAGCGTTATTATCATGTCTACTAAAGACATATACCGCCATTCTATTTAAGCGGTTATACACGTGGTCAGAACTCAATAATAAACTACCTGATTCCCAATTCGGCTTCCGTGTTGGCAGGTCAACGTTAATGGCTATAAAACACATATACTTATACATCGACGCGGCTTTATCGTCACCTGGTGGTCATATATACTGCGTTTTTATAGACTTTTCAAAGGCCTTCGACACCGTAAACCGTGAGCGACTTTGCACAAAGTTGTCCGACATTGGAGTTAGTCGAACATTTATCTGCGCTCTATGGGCTCTGATAGCAACTAACTACATTCGAATCTGCATTGGACTGTTCGTTACAGACCCGATATGCCAAATGGTCGGCGTTATCCAGGGAGACAAACTGTCTCCATTACTTTTCAGCCTGTTTATTGCCGATTTGCCCTCTGTAATAGCCGGAATCGGTGTATTTATAATTTTATACGCCGACGATGTAGCAATTTACGGCGAATCTATAGAAAGTGTTCAACTCGCCCTAAATAACCTAGAAAAGTACTGCGACTTAAACGGCCTTACAGTCAATTTGGCAAAAACAAAAGTTATTAAATTTCGCCGGGGTGGGAGACTATCAGCTAATGACATACTTATATATAAAGGTCAGCAATTGGAATTTGTGAACAAGTTCAATTACCTTGGCGTCGTACTGACTACGAAAAATTCGACAGCTGGTCATTACACTCATTTACACAAGCGGGGCATTGCCTCCTGTATCCGGTTAGCATCAACAGTCAATATGAGTTCCGTTTCCATAGCAACCGCTCACAAACTCTGGGTCCTTGTGGTCTTTCCGGCCACCACATACGGTTGCTCGATTTTCCACGATTTCTCCAGAGCGCAGCTTTTGCAGCTCCCCCACGTGATCAAAGTCCGCGGATTCTACTATAAACTTTGGTGCGGTCTAAGTAAATTCGCGTCAACAACCAATATACTTGAGGCGGTTGACAATGGAGACAACTCCAGTATCAACCTCAAATATTTATCGGGCCAGCGGCGGAGGGTGCGAGCGCAGTTCCTTTCCAACGGCTTCCATCACAAACTCTGCAGCTCAACAAGATGCTGGCGGCCCACCCCTGCATGTATTTGCCGCCTATGCAGCGGTCAGGCGTCCACTGCCGCCCATGCGATGGGCTGCAATGGGCTGACCAACGTGGCTCGCCCCACAACCCTCAGCCTCGCATTCCACCTTCAGCAAATATAAATATTACAATACCCGATTTTATTTAAATAATAACCCCCTATTTTATATCTATTTTATTTACTTTTACTATAATGTGCTTCCTATTACTGTATAAATTTTTATAAACTACTTATTTTACTTATCCGTTGGATAAATTAAATGCCTTTATATCATATCCATAATTTTAATCTGCTATAAATTTTAAATCATCATCTCTACTATAAGAGCTGTTGCTATGGCAATTTTCTCCGTTGCTATGTTTAAGACCCCCTAAAAAACGAGCGCAACCATTTGGTGAAGTCTACCCAAATTTTTTTAAATGTCCCAAGTCTGCACTAAACATCTATGAAGGGTAGCCGAGTCATATAGAAAATTCCTACGGGGTCATAGGCTGGAGCCTGTACTATATGGGCGACCTACAAGTAACCTTTATTCATAATTAACAGAGGAGATTCCTCGGACTAAATATCTGTCATCAATAGATTCCAAATAAGAGAGATCCTGAGCAGGAAGCATATGCTCCTGTACAAATATTCGATCATTTGAAGCATCACATATTTCACGAATAGTACACAAGGATTGAGGTGTACTGACAGAATTATAGTTAGATTAGATTAGATTAGATTAGATTAGATTAGTCTTTAATATCAAGGGCTTACTGCCCCCAGCCGCTGCGCGACTTATAAGATATTAATGCATAATTGCACCGCACAATAAAATAAAATAATTTGCCTCTAAATGATACAGCTGTCTGTGCCGCCACTGCCACAACCAATGTGGGAACCGCTACCACGCCCTTAACTGCGCCGCTTGTCCCAACCTCGCAGTTCTCGCCTCGACCATTAACTTAAGGAACTAATATTTATTTTATTTTATATCTATTTTACTGTTAAAAAAAATAATATTATGATTTTACCGAATTTCATTTACCCCGTTGGGGAGTGTTCCCATATTATTATATTAAATGATACTAACTTAACTATATACCGCACTATATATAAACCCTACCCATCTTATTCTGAAAAACTTAACTAAAACTGTAATTAGTTAACTGTAACCTACTTATATATACATTCTGTCCTAAGATCCCACATTCTCTTTAAAATTTTTGGTAGGTCTAGTTGCGATTCAGTCATAATTTTAACCAATTTTTTATTTCTGTCTAATGAGCTGTCATTCTTTATTTTCATAACTAAATCGGGCCTTTCCAGTGAGCCACACTCGAATAAGAAGTGGTACTCATCTTCCACTTGCCCACTGCCACACACTTCACATACTCTTTCCTCTAGCGGCTTACATTTAAATCGCCCAGATTCAACAGCAAGCGGGAGTACTCCACAACGGAATTGCGCCATAATAGAGCGCTGACTCTATGCTAAGGTGGCTTTCACATACGGCTCAACATCGCAGTTCAATTTGAATACTTTATATGTACGAAGCTTTGGTTTATTTTCCAGCTGATAGTTGTAAGATATGATGGAACAGCCTAAGATTTCAGCAGCCATTATAAAGTTTATAAAAATACTGTAAAAAAATCTAATAAATATAATTCACAAAAGAAAAAAAATATATCAAATCAGAAAAATAAGCAAAGCAAAAACAATCATCTATTAAGCAGTTACCTGTTCCGGTACATTAACCGCATTTCTGTACATTTCTCTCAGTCAGTCCGGTGACCCTATTGTCAGATTCACCTGCTTTATTACTAGCCCTAGGCCAGTTAACATAAGTACCGGGAATGAAAATTGCACCCTTATTCTCAATGAATGGACGAATGCGACAGAATTTCGGCCAGCTTTCCCCTTTCATCACCTTTGCATGTCAACAGAAACGAAATTAAGGGAACAGAAATTAATTAACTGGTCATAATGAAAACAATTAAATAAAGTTACAATCAACAATAAATGTACAAAAACCGAATTATAAATAGTTAATAATAGTAGATTCGCTAAACTCTGATCCTCATTTCTATTTTCTCCTTCGGTACCGGGTTGTAAGGATTAGAGAATGTTCCCCAAAACGGTCCCTCCCAACCCCCCACCCGTAGACGCCGTTTAGTTTGGAGAAGCTGCACGACCGATGCCACCAAGCTCCTTTGTGGCTGACGGCGCAGTTTCCGGGCCAAGCCTCGTTGTCGCTGTCCTTAGTGGTAAAAGGTTGTCCATTGAGGTAGGTAAAGTATCGAATCACCAGCTGTACCGCTGTATCCGGATATCTGTAGCGTGTAATTACTATTAGAATCACCGATACTGAAGTTATTATACTCGGCGTACTTGTGTTCTCCTCGGTACCAAAGATCGATCCTCAGTTTGACTCCGACTTTGGTAAGGTTGTGGATGTTATCCAAACCCAGAAAAAAAAACTCGCTCTCCACCTTACCAAAGCCGGTAGTATAACTGATCCATTCGCGAAAGAATTCTACTGATCCATCTACCCGCCTCTGTATTACTATATCTGTATACTATTACTATAAATATAACTAACATATGCATTTGTATCTACTTGAGAATTGTAACAAATTAATTCTAGTTCAATCTGTAACAACATAACACTCTGCTTTTCATCTAAGTCACGAATCTTGTCTTGTATCTCGATTGTAAATCGATTGTGGGATTTCTCCAAATAAAACCTCCGCATTGTTTCCAAAAGGAATGCAAGTTTGCAACCATTATTGGTAATCTTTCACAGTAAACCTCACCATTATGTTTCTAAAAGGAATGCAAGTTTGCAACCATTATTGGTAATCTTTCACAGTAAACCTCACCATTACGCGTTTACCCCTTTCCGAAATCGATATTGTTTTTGTGAAATTAATCAATTTACATATATATAACGGAATAAATAAAATATAATTGAATTGAAATTAAACCATTATGTTTCTAAAAGGAATGACTTTTCACCATCCGGGGTTATCTTCCACTATAATCCATTCCTCTCTGTTCCCCAAAGGAATGCCTGTTCACCGATGTGGGCGATCTCCCATCGGTATCTTTGTTGACTTCTTCAAGGCCTTTCATTCATTCTCTCGCTTACGTATGTTCAGCATTCTTTCATTGTGTGATAAAATTATAGCACACAATACATCATAAAATTATAGCACACAATACATCATAAAATTATAGCACACAATACATCATAAAATTATAGCACACAATACATCATAAAATTATAGCACACAATACATCATAAAATTATAGCACACAATACATCATAAAATTATAGCACACAATACATCATAAAATTATAGCACACAATACATCATAAAATTATAGCATAGATACCCATCAGGTTACTATGGATACCCACCAGCCGTAAAAATAATTCTCCCCCGACGAATAAAGTTACAGATTATTTATATTATCGTATAAAGTTAATTTTTTCTCACAATTTATTCTTTACGAAAACTGGTGCGCGCCCTGGTCACTGGAGGTATCATACCTTCAAATCTTTAAGGTGTGTGTAAACTGGATCTTTTACTAGTGACCGTGTATATAATTAATTTCAGTTATATTGCGGCCAACAGGCCTTTAACGAACTGATAGGTACCTACCTACAAAAAGTTCGTAGGTAGGTAGGTACCTATCAGTTCGTTAAAGGCCTGTTGGCCGCAATATAACTGAAATTAATTATATACACGGTCACTAGTAAAAGATCCAGTTTACACACACCTTAAAGATTTGAAGCTAATTTATTCTTTGCTATCGATTTGTTGCTGCGTTGGTCTTTAATACAACACCGAGTAATAATAACAAACCAGGTAAATGGAGACATTGTTACCTGCGTTCAGAGGGAAGTTTTCAGGCAATAAATTTCCAATTAAGTTAAACGATGTTGTATAACTGTCAGTTTGTTGCTACCTTCATATTGCTAGTATTATAGATCAAATTAACGTTATGAATTTATCGTTGGCGTTTTTTGTAGTGGCACGTTTCACTTCAATATCACAGCAATCTCGGAATTATAATAATAAACGCAAATAATAATAGCTCATTCATTTATTTATTGGCTTGGAACGAATAAATTTTTACGTCGCTGTTTTTAGGCGCTGTATTTTTTCTGATTAATGTTGAAATATATCGAAAATAAATGTTTTTATTAAGAGGTTTATTATTTAACATTTTCATCAGAGTCATAATAAATGGACTTGAGGTAAGTGAAACAAAGCCCGGTAGAAATCGCGACCTTTGATTGTATCTCTGTATGGCGTCTCTAAAGGGTCAAGTGTGCGGATGTAGGGGGTGTCTGAATATTTATTATTGAGTGCCGGAATATTTGTGAGTGCATAAAATATATCGTATACAATAAATAATTGCACTCGTGTTACATTATAGTACGTATATAACGTACGGCATCCTCACGCCCTCAGCGTGTGGCAAGCACCGAGGCGACTTAAAAATATTAGTTTAGAGTGCCAAAGCTTGATTCATTAGCTACAATTACCCTGTAATTTAGAATCGCTATCAAACTTTATATTTCCCGCTAGCCGACTTGTATATTACTGACTTTATAACCTTTCCGCCTAAAACTAACGGCAAAAATAACAATGATTTCTATTTCCAGATGTTAATATCTTCCTAGGGATAATAAATTTTAAATACGTAATGAAACGTTGAGAAACCGGGTTAGGGGCGCTGTGGATCCTTTAGAAGATAAAGTGGCCCTCGGTATTGGAAACCGGGTGAGGGGTGCTGTGGGTCCTTTAGGAGACAAAGTGGCCCTCGGTATTGGAAACCGGGTGAGGGGTGCTGTGGGTCCTTTAGGAGACAAAGTGGCCCTCGGTATTGGAAACCGGGTGAGGGGTGCTGTGGGTCCTTTAGGAGACAAAGTGGCCTTCGGTATTGGAAACCGGGTGAGGGGTACTGTGGATCCTTTAGGAGACAAAAGTGACCCTCGGTATTGGAAACCGGGTGAGGGGTGCTGTGGGTCCTTTAGGAGACAAAGTGGCCCTCGGTATTGGAAACCGGGTGAGGGGTGCTGTGGGTCCTTTAGGAGACAAAGTGGCCCTCGGTATTGGAAACCGGGTGAGGGGTGCTGTGGGTCCTTTAGGAGACAAAGTGGCCCTCGGTATTGGAAACCGGGTGAGGGGTGCTGTGGGTCCTTTAGGAGACAAAGTGGCCTTCGGTATTGGAAACAGGGTGAGGGGTGCTGTGGATCCTTTAGAAGATAAAGTGGCCCTCGGTATTGGAAACCGGGTGAGGGGTGCTGTGGGTCCTTTAGGAGACAAAGTGGCCCTCGGTATTGGAAACCGGGTGAGGGGTGCTGTGGGTCCTTTAGGAGACAAAGTGGCCCTCGGTATTGGAAACCGGGTGAGGGGTGCTGTGGGTCCTTTAGGAGACAAAGTGGCCCTCGGTATTGGAAACCGGGTGAGGGGTACTGTGGATCCTTTAGGAAACAAAGTGGCCCTCGGTATTGGAAACAGGGTGAGGGGTACTGTGGATCCTTTAGGAGACAAAAGTGACCCTCGGTATTGGAAACCGGGTGAGGGGTACTGTGGATCCTTTAGGAAACAAAGTGGCCCTCGGTATTGGAAACCGGGTGAGTGGTACTGTGGATCCTTTAGGAGATAAAAGTGACCCTCGGTATTGGAAACCGGTTGATGGGTGCTGTGGATCCTTTAGGAGACAAAGTGGCCCTCGGTGTTGAAAACCGGGTGAGGAGTGCTGTGGATCCTTTAGGAGACGAAGTGGCCCTCGGTATTGGAAACCGGGTGGGGGTGCTGTGGATCCTTTAGGAGACAAAGTGGCCCTCGGTATTGGAAACCGGGTGAGGGGTGCTGTGGATCCTTTAGGAGACAAAGTGGCCCTCGGTATTGGAAACCGGTTGAGGGATGCTGTGGGTCATTTAGGAGACAAAGTGGCCCTCGGTATTGGGAACCGGGTGAGGGATGCTGTGGATCCTTTAGGAGACAAAGTGACCCTCGGAATTGGAAACCGGTTCAGGGATGCTGTGGGTCCTTTAGGAGACAAAGTGGCCCTCGGTATTGGAAACCGGGTGAGGGGTGCTGTGGGTCCTTTAGGAGACAAAGTGGCCCTCGGTATTGGAAACCGGGTGAGGGGTGCTGTGGGTCCTTTAGGAGACAAAGTGGCCTTCGGTATTGGAAACCGGGTGAGGGGTACTGTGGATCCTTTAGGAGACAAAAGTGACCCTCGGTATTGGAAACCGGGTGAGGGGTGCTGTGGGTCCTTTAGGAGACAAAGTGGCCCTCGGTATTGGAAACCGGGTGAGGGGTGCTGTGGGTCCTTTAGGAGACAAAGTGGCCCTCGGTATTGGAAACCGGGTGAGGGGTGCTGTGGGTCCTTTAGGAGACAAAGTGGCCCTCGGTATTGGAAACCGGGTGAGGGGTGCTGTGGGTCCTTTAGGAGACAAAGTGGCCTTCGGTATTGGAAACAGGGTGAGGGGTGCTGTGGATCCTTTAGAAGATAAAGTGGCCCTCGGTATTGGAAACCGGGTGAGGGGTGCTGTGGGTCCTTTAGGAGACAAAGTGGCCCTCGGTATTGGAAACCGGGTGAGGGGTGCTGTGGGTCCTTTAGGAGACAAAGTGGCCCTCGGTATTGGAAACCGGGTGAGGGGTGCTGTGGGTCCTTTAGGAGACAAAGTGGCCCTCGGTATTGGAAACCGGGTGAGGGGTACTGTGGATCCTTTAGGAAACAAAGTGGCCCTCGGTATTGGAAACAGGGTGAGGGGTACTGTGGATCCTTTAGGAGACAAAAGTGACCCTCGGTATTGGAAACCGGGTGAGGGGTACTGTGGATCCTTTAGGAAACAAAGTGGCCCTCGGTATTGGAAACCGGGTGAGTGGTACTGTGGATCCTTTAGGAGATAAAAGTGACCCTCGGTATTGGAAACCGGTTGATGGGTGCTGTGGATCCTTTAGGAGACAAAGTGGCCCTCGGTGTTGAAAACCGGGTGAGGAGTGCTGTGGATCCTTTAGGAGACGAAGTGGCCCTCGGTATTGGAAACCGGGTGGGGGTGCTGTGGATCCTTTAGGAGACAAAGTGGCCCTCGGTATTGGAAACCGGGTGAGGGGTGCTGTGGATCCTTTAGGAGACAAAGTGGCCCTCGGTATTGGAAACCGGTTGAGGGATGCTGTGGGTCATTTAGGAGACAAAGTGGCCCTCGGTATTGGGAACCGGGTGAGGGATGCTGTGGATCCTTTAGGAGACAAAGTGACCCTCGGAATTGGAAACCGGTTCAGGGATGCTGTGGGTCCTTTAGGAGACAAAGTGGCCCTCGGTATTGGAAACAGGGTGAGGGGTGCTGTGGATTCTTTAGGAGACAAAGTGGCCTTCGGTATTGGAAACCGGGTGAGAGGTACTGTGGATCCTTTGGGAGACAAAGTGGCCCTCGGTATTGGAAACCGGGTGAGAGGTGCTGTGGGTTCTTTAGGAGACAAAGTGGCCCTCGGTATTGGAAACCGGGTGAGGGGTGCTGTGGATCCTTTAGGAGACAAAGTGGCCCTCGGTATTGGAAACCGGGTGAGGGGTGCTGTGGGTCCTTTAGGAGACAAAGTGGCCCTCGGTATTGGAAACCGGTTGAGGGATGCTGTGGGTCATTTAGGAGACAAAGTGGCCCTCGGTATTGGGAACCGTGTGAGGGATGCTGTGGATCCTTTAGGAGACAAAGTGACCCTCGGAATTGGAAACCGGTTGAGGGATGCTGTGGGTCCTTTAGGAGACAAAGTGGCCCTCGGTATTGGAAACAGGGTGAGGGGTGCTGTGGATCCTTTAGGAGAAAAAGTGGCCTTCGGTATTGGAAACCGGGTGAGGGGTGCTGTGGATCCTTTGGGAGACAAAGTGGCCCTCGGTATTGGAAACCGGGTGAGGGGTGCTGTGGGTCCTTTAGGAGACAAAGTGGCCCTCGGTATTGGAAACCGGGTGAGGGGTGCTGTGGATCCTTTAGGTGACAAAGTGACCCTCGGTATTTGAAACCGGGTGAGGGGTGCTGTGGATCCTTTAGGAGACAAAGTGGCCCTCGGTATTGGAAACCGGGTGAGGGGTGCTGTGGGTCCTTTAGGAGACAAAGTGGCCCTCGGTATTGGAAACCGGGTGAGGGGTGCTGTGGATCCTTTAGGAGACAAAGTAGCCCTTGGTATTGGAAACCGGGTGAGGGGTGCTGTGGATCCTTTAGGAGACAAAGTGGCCCTCGGTATTGGAAACCGGGTGAGGGGTGCTGTGGATCCTTTAGGAGACAAAGTGGCCCTCGGTATTGGAAACCGGGTGAGGGGTGCTGTGGATCCTTTAGGAGACAAAGTGGCCATCGGTATTGGAAACCGGGTGAGGGGTGGTGTGGATCATGTAGGAGACAAAGTGGCCCTCGGTATTGGAAACCGGGTGAGGGGTACTGTGGATCCTTTAGGAGACAAAGTGGCCCTCGGTATTGGAAACCGGGTGAGGGGTACTGTGGATCCTTTAGGAGACAAAGTGGCCCTCGGTATTGGAAACCGGGTGAGGGGTGCTGTGGTTCCTTTAGAAGACAAAGTGGCCCTCGGTATTGGAAACCGGGTGAGGGGTACTGTGGATCCTTTAGGAGACAAAGTGGCCCTCGGTATTGGCAACCGGGTGAGGGGTGCTGTGGGTCCTTTAGGAGACAAAGTGGCCCTCGGTATTGGAAACAGGGTGAGGGGTACTGTGGATCCTTTAGGAGACAAAGTGGCCCTCGGTATTGGCAACCGGGTGAGGGGTGCTGTGGGTCCTTTAGGAGACAAAGTGGCCCTCGGTATTGGAAACCGGGTGAGGGGTGATGTGGATCCTTTAGGAGAAAAAGTGGCCCTCGGTATTGGCAACCGGGTGAGGGGTGCTGTGGGTCCTTTAGGAGACAAAGTGGCCCTCGGTATTGGAAACCGGGTGAGGGGTGATGTGGATCCTTTGGGAGACAAGGTGGCCCTCGGTATTGGAAACCGGGTGAGGGGTGCTGTGGGTCCTTTAGGAGACAAAGTGGCCCTCGGTATTTTGTAATTATGACAAAATTCTGGTCATTATTATCTCACAATTAACCAATAATTGTAAAGAGTTATGTAAAACAGTCTTAAAATATCGTACCTAAGTCGTAAAGTACTTGGCTCTCGCCAATTATAGTATTTTAAATAGCATTAAATCGCGGCGGGTCAAAGGTCAAACATGATGATATATTGGTCGTTAATTATATGATTTCCCATAACTTGTAAGAAAATAAGTTTTAATTAAAATTTTTGAACTTTTCTTACACTTTCCTAACATACTAACACTATTTTACAAATAGCACCAATCCATTTATCACAAATACTCACTCTAATTCTTATACTATTCCACGCTAGTATAAATATATGGGCTGCTATTATTAATAAAATCCAACTCAACTTCTAACTTTTTACTTAATAAATTCAATGGTGAGTACTTAAATAATATTATTAGCTATTCTTTTTCAATCCTATAAAAGTTCTCAAACTTATTGTTTATTTAGTGTTTCTAAGCAACCGGTTAGACTGAGACGTAAACTGGGACCAGCTCGTGACGTTGAGCGGTTTAACTTCTTCGATACTCTCTCATCCTCCATCTACTACCACTCATCGGCTAACGTTACCACCGGGGGGCAGCCGAATAGCTACAGTACTGGTCGCCCGGGCAACGCCGGCTCGAGTAAATATGACGAAAAACCGACGGGCGATGATGAAGTTGACGACGTTCTACCTCCGATTGTTTCGCGTTTCGGTGACGCGAAACGGCGGAGTCAAACGGAACGGCCGAGTCGGCGGGTTTCCAGTGTGGTTACCTCGGCAACAGCGCCCTCTCGACGAAGTCCGCGGCCCAGCCAGGTGGAGGTTCCGCGCCGTAGCGGTCAGTTAGCGGAGTGGTCGGGTTCCGACGCCATTCTAAAAACCAGAAAGGTTTGTTAGGAAACGTCGTTTGCGTCGGTTATAGTGTGGGGCCAGCCACAAAGTCTATAGTTGAGCCGTTGCGTAAAACGTTATAAATTTACCCCATAAGCGTGCGGGAAACATTTCCACTGGGGGTGGGGGGGGGGGGGGGCAAAGCCCAATTTTTCGCCCCTTTGGCCAATCCCCCCCCCCCCCCCCCCCCCCACAAAAAAATCAATAATATTTTGAAAATTATATAATTAATCTGTGGACATAATGCGGTGAAGTGTAGGGGCCACCAATAATATTAAATTATTATACATATACTGTATATATATTTATTGACTGAAGATATATTATTATATTGCACGTACAGTATAAAATAACAAAATACGCAAGAAAATATATTACGGCAAGGGTGTCTCAGTCCAGAATTATTATCAGTCACATGAAGATCAATCACATCTACTGGACTACTATAGAAAAACAAATAATACTTACGAGCACATATTACTACTACTACTACTAGGATCGGCATGCTGCATTGCAGCTGCATTTTTAAGAATGCTGTGCCGGCTTATCGACAAAATTGCACCGCCACAATTCCCTATCACCCATGACATTTGCTGGATCATCCGCATCTTCAAGGCCAGTGTCCTTTAAGATGCGTCTAAAGAAAGTCGTGGGCTGTCCACCATGCTTATTCACTCCATGAGGCTGCCAAAGTACAAGATTATGCACTGGTTGGTCCTCACGGCAAAAGCAATGTCCTGCAAAGCGGAGGCGATTTTGTTCTAGTGTCAAGCTTGGGGGAACCAATGAGACACCTCCAATGTTATATAGTGTCTGGTTGGAGATGTGTGCATTGTACTTGACACAATGAACCCGGCGTAGCATTCTTGTGAATGTGCCATCCAGAGATTTGGCGTCCTCAGCAGTTAGAGCCAAGCATGCACTCCCATAGAGGAGTACTGGAACTACTGCTGCTCTAAATAATTGGACCTTAAGTTTCCGATTAATTCTCGGTGACTTCCAAATCCTGGAAAGCCTATTCAAGGCTGCCCATGCCTTTCCCTTACGTATTCGAAGGTCCTCACCTGACTTCCGGATCCATGATCCCAGGTAACAGAAGTCATCCACATTGTTACGGTATATGGCGCTGTACACATTATTAGCCATTATACAGTATAATATATTGGTCCATTATGCAGTATAATATATTAGTCCGTTATACTGTATGCAATATTAGTCCGTTGTGCAGCATAATATTTTAGATAAGGCATAATAGCGCAGTGATATTTAGATAGGGAAATCGAAACGCCCATATATTTTGAATTCATCCATTTTGTATAGTATGTAGCCCTACCTACGTAATTTTGTATTAAGATATAGGTAGATAGTTCCAGGGTAGCAAGTTCAGTTGGACCCTGGATATGTGCTTGCTGTTATTAGCTTCGATAGGGCTAGCATATAGGGACGCTATCCTGACCATTCCGCAGCCAGGGACATGATCCATTACCATATATGGTAATAATTTGAGGGTTTGGGAAGCAATAGGGCTACAATCCGGCCTTCTTATTGGACTAACTGCTTCCAGGTTGGTCTAATGCTAGCGCGGACTGGAGAGCCAATAGGAGAGCGATTGCATCACCCTTATTGCATCACCCCACTCGGATCACCTATAAATTGGCGGTTTGCCGGTAGAGCTGTACAACCTTACCCCTATTATCTCAGAGTACAATTTGTGCGTATTTTTCTGCATTTCTGCCCTTTGATTAATTTTTCTTGAAATGATTTGCAAATTTATAATTTCTGTTTGATTCTTGTTGTGTTTCTCAATCAATCTCAAAGATTACTGCTAATTACATCATGGAACTGTGATTTCTACCCTTTAGTTAATGGTTCTATGTAATTTCTTTCGACGCAATAATCCTACGGGATTTCTGAGACTGTCAGACTTGTGATTTGCATGCGCCGCTACGGTAGTTAGTCAATAAATGGAGGGCTAAGGTGCCAGTAGGCGGTGGGCACATCGGGGGGTTGAGCGACTAAGGGAGAGCGGAGGATTCAAAGGCGGGCAACGCTGGCGGGGGGTCACCGTTGCGGTCGGGCAACTTGCGTTATAGAGGGGGCTATTTGCGTTGTAGCGGGCAGACAATCTGCTGGTACGGCAATTAGGGGGCTGATAATCCAGGTCTTGTCTCTATTTAGTATTAGGGGGGCAGGAATTGGGTTAGTTAGGAAGCTTAGACGTACTGGGGAGAGGCCTGCGTGCTTTACAATAGCGAATAGCGAATAGCGGATAGCGAATTGCATGGCGAATTATATGATTGCGGATTGTATAATTGCAAGTTGTACTATTGTGATCTGTGATTGCTGTCGCTGATTGGTGTGTTACTGAAGTGTGCCTATGATTACGAATGCTTAGGTAGGCGCCCTTTTCTTTGATTGATTTCTATTTCTTAGTTTACGATAAATGATTACTGATTAGGTCAAAGTAATACGGCATTTTAGGCTATTACTAGCGAAACCTGTTGTGTAATAAATTAGAATTACGCATTCTGGAACTCTTAGTAATTAGTACGCTGTTACACATTTGTGACTGTAATTAATTAGTGAAATTAAGAATTAGTACGCAGCATAGCGGAGAGTAGATAGGTAATAATTTAGAGTACCGTAAACTATTCACGCTGAGCGGTTATTTGCATTAGCGGGCAATAAGCTAGATCGCAGTATTCAGTACGCAATTCGCATTAGTAAATTGCTGGCCTAAAGCCAGCCGCAGGCAAATTTAGACCCGGAAAGGTATCGCCCACGAAAGACATTGTACCATACCATTATTTGATTAATTTTAAATATTCTCGCATTCACACATTACGTTAGGGAACCCCCAGTATTCGCGATTAGAAAAGACGTAGGCAATAGCGTGCTTCAAATAGTAGTAACATTAGATGTAAGAATATACTCTGAGTGCAAAGCCTCTCGCACTCATCTTAAGTAAGCTTAGGGAGCCGACTCGGGTTTATTGTTTTGGTTGTTCCCGCGTGGCTCATAGATTCGAACAGTTAGCTCTCTGTCGAGCGATCGGTAGAGAAGGGAACAAGCGATTTTGCAGGAGCCGTGTAAATTTAGTAAATTATATTAGCGGACGGCAGATTAGCGCCATCCAACGGTAAGTAGCGGTTTTGTATTTAGCAGCCCTACAATTTAGTAATAGCACGCTACTGATTGCCTTTATTTAACAGTAGAGCAGTCTTTGTGTCTTATTGGTTAGGCGGGAATTCATTAGGTTGACAGAGAAGTATACCCGTATTTGTCTGTCCAACAGTTCTGCTGTTAGTATAGGTGACGCGGTTGTTTATCAGTAAAGCACGTTTTGTTTTGCTATGCTGCGTACAGTAAATACAAATTAGATTACTGTATTATTTACTGTTACTTCGTATCAGTAAAGCACGTTTTGTTTTGCTGTACTGCGTACAGTAAATACAAATTAGATTACTGTATTATTTACTGTTACTTCGTATCAGTAAAGCACGTTTTATTGGCTGTTGCTTGCAGCAGTCAAGAGTGTATTCTTAGGCTGATTAGTAGTATCACTGTTACTGCAGTAATTAAGTAATAAGTTAGAGCACGTGATATTGTCTGCTGTAGGCCATAGCGTACAGTAAGACATTGAGTGTATTCTTTCTTAGGCTGTTAGTTTAGATTACTGTATTCACTGGTTGCGTACAGTAGTACAGTAGTACATTAGGCTGATTGCTGTTACTGCGTACGGTAGAAGGGACATTTGTTTTGCCGTACCACACACAGTATCATTAGGCTGTTAGGTTGGTGTACTGTTTTACTTACTGTACTGCATACAGTGGATGTATGGTAGTGCGTTTTTACTAATTGCGAATACAGCAGTTCCTTAGGCCTTAGGGCGAATTGTAATTAGTAAGTTTTTTGAAAATTTTAGCTAGGTTTGCGAGAATTCAGTTTCGGTCAAAATTATTTGTAAAATTCTAGAGTTTTGTACCGGTATGTTAGGTAACCGCTTAGTTATTTTATACCATCTGGAGATACATGGCAAGACGGAACTTCTGAGTTTGGGGTTCGTGTGGGTCTGCGGGTTCGGTTTGCAATCAGCGAAGAGCCTGAATCTTTGGACGCGGACGTGGAATCTCACAGCAAACAAGGTTGGTTGTTCTGTTGGCACCATTGTGTTTGTGGAAGCAGTAAAAAATTATCGGTTGTTTAACTGCGAAGCTGAACTCAATTTATTAGTTAGGATATTTAGGTTTAGCCGGCCATGGTTTTTTGAATCGCTCAAGTTAGAGAGAGAGTTAGAGAGAGTCGCAACCCGAAGATGTAGCCACGCGCTAGTGGATACATATAATATTTGAAATTAAAATTACGTTGATTAGAGCTATATATGCAAAATTGGAATTATTTGGGTGGCAAATTCATTCTGAATATTTTGTATTAGATTCAGAAATTATTTTGTGTCATACCGGTATTTAATTGCTATAATAGCTATATAATAATATTTTTGTTTAAATATTGTGCTAGTATTTGCTATAACTATACCCTATTAAATTCACAATATTGCATTGCGAATTTATTTTGACATTTTGGACCAACTGATTATTTGACAATTAATTTGACCGTATTTCGGTTAAATTATAATATATATCTCGAACTTTGCGAGATATTTTTGCCGGAAGGCAAACATTATTTAGACTATGAGTGTCTCAGACAAGGAGGCACTAGAGGACAGCTATGAGACGGCGGCCGGACCGCCGACTGACGATAGTGTCAATATTACTGTTGACGACAATGCCGACTATGACGACGCAGCGAGCGACGCTGACGTAAGTGAACAGGAGGACGAGACAGTAACTAGTGAGGAAGAACAGCAGCCTCAGGTAATAGTATTAGGATCCCCTACCACTACTGTAAGGAAGGATTGTACAGCAACCCGGACAGAGGTGAGTGATAGGGAGGGTAGTGTAGCAGAAGCGAGAGCCCGGAGCCCGGTTTCCAGACCTGTGGGTATGGTAAGTGCCGTGGTTCCAACGGCTGTTAGGAGTACCCGTAGTTCCCGAAATAATCCTTCAAGTCCACCGAGTGTGAGTCAGGTAAGCGAGAGAGAACTAGACATTGCGATAAAGAAGAAACTTCGTGCGCACGCCGGACATATAACTCGGACGACGGACAAGGTAAGGAAGATGTTAGCTGACTCAGCGAACATCGGGAGGGTAGAGTTAGTAGAGATTAGAAGAGGATATAACTCAGCGTTATTCAAGCAGACGGAGGAGCTTGCAGTCCTAGCGAAGAAGGTAGTAGAGTCTCAGTCGAGCGACGTGGCGACGAGGATTTACGACAGGGTTTTAGCAGCCTTGTTGGAGCACCGCGAGTTATCGGAGCGATTCCGGCGAGTTAGGACGGAGAACTGGCTGCTATGGGCATCACAAGCGCAGGCGACTCAGGTGAGTGACGTAGAGTTAAGAGACTTAGTGGAGCAGGAAGAGATCCAAGATAAGGAAGAGCGCCGTTATCAGAGGGAAGTTACTAGCTGGCTAATGCAGAATGGAGTATTGGTACTGGGCCAGGTGCTACCGACGACGGAGAACATTCAACAGAGGACGTTGACTCCGCCCGATGACGCATCTAGAGACAGTGGCGATTCCCAGGTTAGTCACGCGCGAGGGAAGGTTATATGTGCTAGATCCCTTGTTTCTCACAACTCGGCGGAGGAGAGAAGACGCCGACTGGATGAACAACAGGCGGAAGTTTTGCGTGCATCGGAAGCACGGAAGGAAGCCGAGCGGGAAAGGGAGCGAACACGTAAGTTAGACGCGAAGTTGTGCGAGCTGGAAGAGAAAGGTAAGCGTGAGCGAGCGGAACGCGAGCAGAAGGAAGGTGAACTTCAACTTGAACGTGAATGCAAGGAACGCGAACTCGAACTTGAATGCGAGCAGAAAGAACGCGAACTCCAGCTCGAACGCGAACAGAAGAAACGCGAACTCGAACTTGAACGCGAACGTAAGGAACGCGAACTCGAGATCGAGAAAGAGAGACAAGCGTTGTATGAAGAAAAGGCGCGAGTGGAAGAAGAGAGCGCAGCGAGACGAGCGAGGGAAGAAGAAGAACGTAAACTGGCGCAGTTGGAAAGTGCGAGATTAAGTTTAGAGAGCGAAGAACGGACTAGGAAGGCGAACGAAATCGCCGAGAAGGGGATGCGAATGATCGAAGAATGTGGGGCGAGTGTAGGGACCGAGTTGCGAGAACTGTTCGCACTGCAGAAGGCCGAACAGGAAGCGAGAACTCCAACTATACGCGAGTCGACGACGACCAGAATTCCTATACCCGGTCCAGCTATTACGAGTACACGGATCGCTAAACCGTTCTCTACATATCGCACGCCAGTTGGTATTAGTGCTTCACCTATCGCACAGAATCCACGTCATCGGAACACCGCACCACTATACACCGAACGAGACAACGGAGAGTTTAGAGAAACTCCGACGGGACGAGTATTGGGCGAACCGAACCCGCGGGTTTGGAATACGCGGACGGAGCGCTGACCCAGTTCGACGGAGAACTTCCGGGTTAAACCGGAAGAGGGATCATATGAGAGACAGCGGATTACTCAGATAGAGCCGACTATACAACAGAACCCTAGCCAGGAATTTATTACGAGGGATGAGTTAAGTGCTAGTTTAGCGCAAGCTATATCGCCACACATCCAACCTATAACGGACATGCTTAGCAACCTACGGTTAAAGGAAGCAGCCCAGGTAAGAAGTAATTCTAATCCTAGCAGGCCTGAGTTAGACAAAGTCCAACCTAGTCAACGAGTACGCATATCGGAGGAGACTATACCACATAGACCTCAGGTAAGGACGCCTGTCCCGAATATCCATAATCCCAATTTCGAAAACTCAGCCGAGAAATTTATACAAGATGCTTGGGTCAGGGCCTCGGCGCGCAAACCATCGCGAGCGCTAAGAACTGACACAGAATCGAGTGATGAAGAGGAAGATATGAGACGTCAGAAGTCCCGAAACTATAAGGAAGGAAGGACGGACACGGAGCAGGTAAGTTTGAACCACCGGGAAAGGACCAGACTTAACAACCCTGCGGAACTAAACCATTTGTTAACCCGGAACGACGCAACCCTTAGGGACATAGGTAAGTTTGCTGCTAGACAAGGACTGCCGACGCAACAACCCCAGAAGTTTATGGGTAACCACAAGCACTGGAGGACCTTCAAAACCTATGTCGACGAGCAGCTAACCAACAGCACCTTTACTCCCAACGAGAAGTTCAACTATTTGCTTCAGATGCTCCATCGAGAACCTAGAGCCATTGCTGATAACTTCGTCGGCAATGAAAGGGCATTCGAGTTAGCAATGAAGACGCTTAGTGACATCTACGGGAATAAAACCAAGATGGCGCAGTCGATAGTGGAAGACTTGGGTAAGGGCGGAAGGATTACAACTCCGTTAGAGCTGTTGAACTTAGCGAACGCCATTTCGAACGCATTGGACATCTTGAAGACGGTGAATCTACCTCATCATGGTGATCACGCCGAAGTTTTGAAAAGCGTAATAACACGTTTAAACATGCGTTATCGACAGAAATGGCGCAAATTAGAGAATAAGTTGGAGAGCCAAGGTAAAGTATTGACACTTCAGCATATTCATGACATGATAGCCACAGACGCAGTAGCAGAGATGAAATCAAACTTCTCAGAAGAGAATATGAGGGAGTCTAAACCTGTTACCAGTAAGTCTATGGTAAGTTTTGACAATGACAGGACCACTGTGACATTTAACTCAGTAGACAGATATAATTCGAGTACCCCAGCCTTTAGATCAGGCTCGCGAGTATGGTCAGGTGAGCGGTTAGATAGACCTAGGTTAAAGCAACAGGAGTTGCCGGATGGATTTGTAGGTTGCCAATACTGTTTACTAAAGGAGGTAAGATCTGACAACCATAAGTTAGATAGTTGCAGACGGTTCAAAGAATTAAATTCGGAACAGAGAAGAGTTCAAGTGCGGACGTTGGACACCTGTTGGGCATGTCTTGCGCCAGGTCATGTACGGCGGCAGTGCCCGAACAGCAAGGACGGATGCATGGAATGCGGCAGACTACATCACAAGTTGCTACATTCGGATTTCCACACCCCAACGGACCGTTACTTACAGCGAAATCCTCACAGGAAGGGGAGCAAAGAACCCGTATCGATAAGGAGGAATACGTACACTGGCATCCAGGACGATGGTTATCAACCAGGTTCGTCGGATGAGGATGGTGAGTCGAGCGCGAGAGAGGTGACCTGCCAAGGTTTCACCGCGGATAGTTCATCGACCAGCGCGCGGACGTATTTATCATCGGCCACGTCGGAAATATTTAGCGTGATTCCGGTGAAACTTACTGGCGATAAGGGATCGAAGCGAATATATGTAATGTTGGACACTGCGTCCACATTATCGTATATCGACGAGGAAGTGGCGAGAGCTGTTTCTAGCTTCCAGGACGCCGAGGAGATCCAAATAGAGTTGAAGTCTATGCACGGGGTAGGAGACCTCAAGGGACACAGAATTTCGGTAGAACTAGATTCCCTACTTCCGAGAGACCAGCATACTCGACAAGAACGGAAAGCTTTGCCATTGGACGGATTTAAGTGTCTAGCTATGAAGGGATTCGGCAGGCAGTTAGGTAAGGTGCCGCCGATGAGTGCCATAGCACAGGAGTATTTTGACAAGCTCAGGATACCCAGACACCAGGTAGGTTATAGGAATGTTTCTATGTTAATTGGTGCAGAACAGCTGATCGCATACCAAATATGGAAACGAGACCAGCTGAGCCGCATGTCAATGGACCACATGCCCATAGGACTATATTAGGTTGGTATACACGAGTGCCCATGTCTTATGAGTTTACAGGTAGCGACAAGCCAATAGACAGATATGACGAATTAAGCCTATAACTCAACCACCGTTAGTAGAACCACCAGACATAGACGAGTTTAGGAGAACCTGTATTGACCACTATAGTGACTTTAGCGAGTCGGACGAGGAGTTGATTCCCGATAATGTTAGGTTGTCGGAACCACTTCATAACGACCGGACAGATAGTGAACCCGAGGACTACTGTTATCAGACCCGTGGGTCTGGTTCAGCGGCCCACGCTACCTATTTGAGTAACGTTTTGACTTATACCGACATAGTGGAGGGTCAAGTGGCTAAATATCGAGACCTAGACATTTTCCAATACAGTGAGGAGGAATTGCAGAAGGAATTGATACGCCAGGACCTCGAGACAGGAGCCAGAACCGTCGAATGGCTGGATAGGGACGCAATGGAACCCGGTGGATATGACCTAGCCATGTCTACTGATGAGAAGCGGTCGCTGGAGATGATGGAAGATACCAT
Organism: Nemertoderma westbladi; assembly: GCA_032718475.1. NCBI lineage: Eukaryota > Metazoa > Xenacoelomorpha > Nemertodermatida > Nemertodermatidae > Nemertoderma > Nemertoderma westbladi. The sequence goes on from JAUCBJ010007985.1 coordinate 107,506, forward strand.
ACGTCTACTACCGACTGGACATTTTGAAGTTGGAATGTTGTGGCGTCGACAACCACCTAAGTTGGAGAACAACTACAGCTTAGCCTTGAAAAGATTAAACGGAGTAAGGGCTCGGTTGTTAAGGAATCCAGGCATTAGGGAGAAGTATTGCGCCCAGATCAACAACTATTTTGCCAAGGGATTTGCTGGGAAGGTAGAGGACCCTGACTTAGTGACAGACCAGACTTATTACCTTCCACACCACTATGTGACTCACCCTGACAAGCCAGACAAAGTCCGAGTAGTCAACGACTGCGCAGCAGTCTATAGAGGTATGTCCCTGAATTCAGAGTTGATGGATGGTCCCAACCTGAATAACTATTTGATTGGAATACTGTTACGTTTTAGACAGCGGCGATTCGCATTTACTTGTGACATCGAGGCGATGTTCCACCAGGTAAGAGCCTGTAAGGCAGACCAGGATAGCCTTCGCTTTCTCTGGTATGAGAATGAAGACTTATCCGGCCCAGTGGTTACATACCAGATGTACGTTAGGATATTTGGCGCCCGCGATAGTCCAAACGGCACGCTGTTTGTTCTAAAGAAAACGGCAACAGCCCAGATTGGTAAGTACCCAGTAGAGGTTATCGAGTCCATCTTGAGAAACTTCTACATGGACGACGGATTGGTGTCCAAGGACACAGCGGAACAAGCCATAGAAGTGGCTCACGGCCTACAGGAGTGCTTGGCTACAGGGGGATTTCCTCTAACCAAGTTCACCACAAACTCGGAGGCCCTATTAGAGTCGTTCCCGGTAAAGGATCGCGGGAGCGGAGACATTGAATTGGGGGTAGAACCAATCCCCATGGCGCGAGTACTGGGACTCGCTTGGAATCCGAACTCAGATAAGTTCCAGGTAAGAGTTAGATTTGAGCCCAGTAGCCCAGACAAAGTTTTGACAAAGAGAATTTGCTTATCGACATTGAGTAGACTATTTGACCCGATGAACTTTATCAGTCCGGTTATATTACAGGCACGAGCGTGCATGAGGAAAATTTGGTTGTCCGACCTAGAGTGGGACGAACCAATATCTCCTATACATGCAAAGCAGTGGAGGGAGTGGGAAGCCGAGTTGCATCTATTGAAAAACATAGATGTACCCCGTTCCTACTTTCCGAATCAGCTGGTATTCCCAGCTGATCTCGAACTGCATCTGTTCAGTGACGCAAGTGACACCGGCTTTGGTATGGTAGCCTACCTTCGCCGAGAGGTAAGTCAGGACAAGTTTGAGACGGCCTTTGTAACTTCTAGATCAAAGACAATGCCGGTCAAATACATGACTGTCCCTCATGCAGAGTTACAGGCGGCTGTAGTTTCAGTCGAGGTAAGTAAGCAGATAACAGAAGAATTAGACACGACACTGACCTTATTCTATTGGACGGACGCATCCTTAGTGTTAGTATACATTGCGGCCGACAATATTGCACTAAAGACATTTGTGGCCAATAGACGCGCTCAGATCGTCGACTTTTCGACGAAGGAACAATGGAGACATTATCCGGGAGTGTTGAACCCGGCCGACATAACTTCAAGAGGTGCAATGCCGGCGGAATTCTGTCAGGAAGAGTCTCAGGAGTTTTGGTTGCATGGACCTGATTTTCTAACGAGGACACAGGAACATTGGCCAGAGCGACTAAAGATAGTGACCAATCCGATGCCTGAAGATGCAGAAGTCAAGGTGGAGAAGGTTTCTAAGTCGAAGTCTAAAGCCAAACTCAAGTCATTGGAGCGGCCTGAAGAGTCATTGGAGCGGCCTGAAGAGTCATTGGAGCGGCCCGGAGACCTGTCAGACCAACAGACTTACGTGACTACTAGGTCCTGAAGGGTAAGTTATGACATAAAACCACCCTTACAGACTAAACCAGAGTCAAAGTTGGTAAGTGACGGACAGAAAATGACCGACAAAATGGATCCTTTGGTTTCCAAACCTGCGGGTTTGGATTCGAAACTTCCATTAACTAGCGGACAACCGTTGTTGGCATAAGAGCCATGTAGTGTTTATGACAAATTACTAAATTCGTCTGCCTCTTGGCTGACAATTTGTAAAAGAACTGCGTGGTTAAGCCGATACATTTTGTACCTTTGTTTAAAACATTCGGAACATTTGAGAGAACGAACGAGCACTAATAGTGAGCGAATTCAGAAATTGAAACAACCTCTGACAGAGGATGAGATTGATCAAGCGGAATTAAAGCATTTGAAGCATTATCAAATGTGTGCCTTCCCTAAAGAATTCCATTCATTATCGGCTCAACGACCAGTTCTCTATAAACCCCTTAGAAAATGGAGTCCATTAATCCATAAGGGTTTGATTTGTCATAGATCGAGAATCCAGACTGTCGACATAAACTCACAGTTTAGGTTCCCAGTGATAATCCCTGGTCACCCAATAGAATTGCAAAGAGCGATTCTATGGGATATACACAAGAGGTTGCATCACGCGGGAAAGTTACACTGTTTGTCGGCAGCGAGACAGCGATTCATTCTATTGCAGCCAAGCAGGGCAGTAGGCACTATGTACGACGCCTGTCTGGTTTGCAAGAGAGTGAACGCCAGAGTATTGGAACAGGAGATGGCTGAACTCCCGGAAGCGAGAGTGCAGGCATATGACCCACCCTTTACGAACACAGGGGTGGATTGTTTTGGTCCGATTGAGGCAAAGAGTGGACGGCTGACCCACAAGCGATGGGGTCTGCTACTGACATGCATGGCTAGTAGAGCCATACATATTGAGCGTGTGGCAGACATGTCGACCAAATCTCTGCTCCTGGCCTTGAAGAGATTTATGGCCAGGAGAGGACTAGTAAAGGCGTTCTACTCTGACAAGAGTACAAACTTTGTCGGAGGGAATAGCGAGTTGAACGCGGCTCATAAAGCGGCACATAATAAGGAAATTTCTGCAGCACTTTTGCCGCAAAGAGTAGAATGGAGATTCAATACTCCAGAAAGTCCTTGGAGAGGAGGAAGTTGGGAGCGTTTGTTTCGCTCTGTAAAGCAGGCCATTGCTAAGACGTTGCTTGTAAATAAACAACTTACCGACGACGAACTGGTTACAGCTTTCATTGAAATCGAGCATACATTAAACTCGAGGCCGATAGCTATGTTGCCAGACGGTGTTGCATTAACGCCGAATCATTTGCTAATGCAGAGTCCAGCATTTCTTGTGCCGGCATCAGAACCCATTAGTGCCGACCTATATAGTCGTAAAAGCTGGAAGGTGACTCAATTTGTGGCGTACATATTCTGGGAATATTGGCGGGAATACTATCTTCCCACCATATCTACCAGAACAAAGTGGTACAAAACGGTTCGGAGTCTCCAAAGAGGAGATTACGTATTGATAACCGAGCCGATTGTCAAGAGAAAGTATTGGGAGACGGGAGTGATCTTGCACATACACCCAGACGTGCAAAACATAGTGCGCACAGTCACTGTGAAAATTAGGTGCAAGTGTCCGCACCCAAAAAAGTGTAAAACTAATGGTTTACACACCTTGGACCGACCGGTCCAAGATATCGTGTTATTAGAGGAGACACGTATCGAGACGGGAGATTATAATTTGTCTCCTGCCTCAAAACAGAATTAGTGTTGGACGCAACTCACTTCGTATGCATTCCTCGTATGCAAATACAAGGAAATGCATAGGAGCGGGGTTGTGGTGATTTGCGTTGAGTTTTGTCTAGTGGGTATCAAAACAAAATTTTATTTTCAAAAATTTTTGAAAATTAGAAAATTTTAAAAAATTAGAAGTGAACCCAAGACAATTCCAGACGCTGTGTAATAGACGCGTTTTAGAATTCGTCTATAGATAAACAGTAATTTGAAAAGTCGTGAAGCCTGGAAAATAGCATTTAGAAACCATGGTGACGGCTATATTACGTAGGAGTGTAAATTGAGTTTAGCAACTTCCACAGATTGGTGCCAACAGTGCAACTAAGGTGCTAAAGGTTAGTAGCACCAGAGGCGTACATGGACCCCACTCAGTAGTTTGCAGTGATGTGTGATATTCGATTATCAAACCTGTGGGTTTGGTATAGTCGAGTATTGTGGCTATAGTCCTTTCTAACTACTGTAGTTTAGTACGAGTAATGGGAGTAGTTTGGGCATCAAAAAGTGAGTTGGTCACGGCCAGTTTATCTCCAAAGTTTTTGCGCTATGCATGGGAATAGGTTAGAGGATAGTTAGTTAGGAAGAGACGGGATCTAGAGAGTCGAACCTGAACTGCTGGAAGGCAGCGGGGGTTCGGGAGGTCTGTCTTTCGGCAACATCTAACTGATTTACCCACAGTGTAATTGGTTACGTAACGGCACTTATTGGGATATATATATGTATATACGCGGGCATAATGGAGAAGGATATTAGAGCGCAACCGCGCAGAGGATTTACTGCCAGAGAGGAGGCGGAGCTACCATTCGCGCGACCAGGATGTAAAGATTCTAACGTTTACTACCATGGACGGTCCGTGATGGAGCTAAATGGGAAATACAAACCTACTTATGATAAGGAATTACGGAGGGAAAGAATGAGAGCGTTGGGGGACCGTATGGAAGTTTTGCGGAGAGAATATCGCACTCGGTATCCCTACAACTTCGCTTTGGACGTGTGCGACATCAGCGCAGATCCGGACGAGGAGATCGCACGGCTGTACCATATGAATATGTATTTACGATATGAAGAACCTCTACCTGCAGTCCGAGACCAGTTCGACGGAATGCATCTGTACCGGAGGACTCGAGGCGAGGATCAGGAGATGCCGAAAATCTTCAGCGTGTACAAGCTGTTCTACAAGTGTGGTGAATGCATGAACAAGCAAGACGTGGCGATTCCCGACTGACTAGACGAGCAACATCCAGAACCGATATTAACGCGATGTCCAGCTCACCAGTTCCTTAGATATAACGAGGGAGGTTACCCGATGAGCAACCCGATGATCAGTATCGACTTCAGCGGAAAGCGACCTCCGAGACCCATTACGCCGACCGTTACGACATTAGATCCGTATACGGAGATTAAACCCTGTTCGACACCCAGTTTGATAGAGACGGCAGCGGCCATTTCGCTGTACCGAGCCTATAAGGATCTAGAGGCGCGACGCGAAGCGGCACGGGACTCGGGTACCAAACCCGCGGGTTTGGAGCTCTCGAGTCCCTGGACTGCGTTTACTTCACCTCACCGAGCGAGAACCCTCACTCCTGAGCATCAGGACGACATAGATGCGTTGCGGCAGGAGGAGCGAGCGGCGAAGACGAAAGAGTTATTCGAGAATAGAATAGCGGAGTATAATAAGGCCGCGGATAGACATCAAGAGGAGACGAGGAGAGTGACTGGATTTGTTCCACAGGTCATATCTCAAACCCGACCGGTGTATTATTCCGACGGCAACGAACCTGCGATATTAGTAGATCATCCGGAGTCGCGAGAAGCGATAAGATTCTTGCCGATGGTAAGAATGGCGGATCATTGGAACGTTGACTGTCTACGGGAAGTTTTATGCGCGAAGTTCTTGCGTGATGTCCCAATGCAGATCACAGATTATGACACACTGGACAAGATTGGAGCTCCGGGGAAGGAGAGCAAACTGTTTGGATGGTTGGATAAGTACATCAAAGTATGGGTCGCGGTGGCTACATTCCCAGACAACGAGGAGGTAGACCAGACGTGGCTGAGGAGGAAGGGTTCTTACACCCGATATGATGACCACAAGGCTATCGAGCGCATGTGGACCCCATCAGACGAGATTCAGCGTCAGTGGAGGAAAACAGAGGAATCACTGCAGGATTGGAGGGTGATGTTCTATGACAATGAAGGAGGGTCCCATCAAGAATGTTTGACTAGCAAGTGCATTCAAATTCGCGCAGCCGATGGTGTGACTCATGTGTTTATGCGCGTCAGGGCGGATCGAGAGAGACCGGAGCCCATCATAACGACACAATATCGGAAAGGGAAGGATCCTAGGGAACAGATTTTGGAGGTATGCAGGCGAGGAGGTATGCACGGAGCGGAGCGTATCGACGCCAGGATGCTACCCAAGAAGGTTAGAGAGGCTATTCTCAACCAAGATTACGTCAAGGTGGGATCAGGAGTCCAGAGCGATTTGGAAAGCGACTTCAACGCCATGACTGATCTGGAAGATAGATTGCCGAGACCGTTTGTCGACACCAAGCTATTGTTGCTATGGGCACAGGATATTGGAATTTATAGAGAGTATCCCAACTCTGCCAAGACTGGTATGGGCTTCATAGCACACTTATTGTATAATTGGGACTTTAAGTTAAAGACGCAGAAGAAATACGAGGAGGCGTATGGCGAATACAACACGCCACCGGGAGCGGAGTTCAAATCCCGGAGACGTTGGCCGGAGACGTTAGTAGAGGTGTTCGGAGTAGATCTTCCGGTGGAGAAGACATATCCGAAACGAACGCGGGAGGAAATATTAGAGATAGAGGACAAGGGCGAGGATGTTTACTTTGTTCCGGATCGACAACCGCTGACCGGAGAGGATGACATCGTATTAGACATTGGGAAAGAAGGAAGTGCGAAACCGATTGGAGACCTCATATACAAGAGGGCCTGGTTTCCACAAGTGCGTAGGTGTAAGTTGTGCGGCAGCACAAGGCACAATCTAAAGTCGTGCGACGCGGTAGTAGAGGCGGCGCATAAGGTCTGCCGTTGGTGTAATGAGACCGACCATTCGTTTCACACGTGCACCGTCTTCATTTCTCAATGTGGATATTGTGGGGTAAAGGGACATCGTAGCGCGAGATGTCAGCTACGAGATGATTCCTTCCAAAACCACAGCGCTAACCTACTTCGGGAGATGTTAGATAAGTGGGAGAGTGTGGCCGACTACCACATTCAAGCGCAGATGCGTTGGTTACCATTTAAGGCGGGATACGGATTCTGGGCTGTAGACCCATCTCACGTTGCATATGAGCCGTATTTACAGTCTTTGCCACAGTATCAAGAGCTCATCCTGACCGCTCAAGACCTTCCACAAAACACTGGAGTTATCGTAGTTCGAGAATATTTCAGACAGTTAAATATGGATAACAAGTATACTTGGAACTTTGTTGCCATTTGCGACCGGATTGCGAAAGGTCTGTTTTCGGAAACTAGAAAAGTGGTACGCGCGCGAGGTGATTGGAGGATGGCGGCTATACAATACCGCAACGAATTCTTGTTGACTCATGTGCCAGTGGGGTCATTGACCGCTGAGAGGATACAGGAACAGAGAATCGCAGCGACCACAACGTCAACCGCTGGAGCTCAAGGCTCGCGGAAAGAACCAGGAGGAGAGGTCCAAGACAAGCGTCAAGTCAAGGACGACCACTATCATTCAATAATTGAGGCCCAGCGATTGCAGCGCAAGGCGCAGGGTGCGTCGGAGAAGGCGCGTGTGCAATTGCAGAAGGAAGAGTTGGCGGAAGCGACCGTAGGAGCACGACAATTGGGACGAGGCCGAGGTAGAAGTACCAGCCGGGAGTCTGTCGGGGCTCAGGGAACATCGTCGCCGGTTCCGGGGAGTGACGCCTCACGGACGCCGTCAACAGAGTCTACAGGGGGTAGACTGGTGTATCTGGGAAGAGGGCGAAAGAGGGTGGCGAGCCCAAAGAAACCAGGAGCGGGTCGATAATACATTATAGCACAGGGCGACAGACTCTAGATATATACATCATCGTCACTCTGATGTATATTGTAGCATTTTAGAAATACCCGACTAGACTCATATACACTAGTTGAGCTGTTTTGAATTTATATTATGAGAGAGGCGAAGGAAGTGATTGGGGAGACAAACCTGCGGGTTTGGCTTACTCCTTTCACTTGCCCTAGCAAATTACTTTATATTTAATTTTGTATGTAGTAATCATTATGTAGTACGAACGAGAAACAATATTTTGTAAATTTAATTTGTATGTAATTATCGTTAAACAGTGAGAGAGATAATATTTTGTAAATTTAATTTGTATGCAATTCATTATGCAATATCTATAGCAATATTTTGTAAATAGTAGGATTCATAGTATCAAGTATTTAGATTATTTGGAAGAAATTTATTTTGTTTGTATACATCACCTTATACTCTTCTACAATTGGAGGGAAACATTGTATGATTTCCCTTGGAGCGGTGTTACGGTATATGGCGCTGTACACATTATTAGCCATTATACAGTATAATATATTGGTCCATTATGCAGTATAATATGTTAGTCCGTTATACTGTACGCAATATTAGTCCGTTGTGCAGCATAATATTTTAGATAAGGCATAATAGCGCAGTGATATTTAGATAGGGAAATCGAAACGCCCATATATTTTGAATTCATCCATTTTGTATAGTATGTAGCCCTACCTACGTAATTTTGTATTAAGATATAGGTAGATAGTTCCAGGGTAGCAAGTTCAGTTGGACCCTGGATATGTGCTTGCTGTTATTAGCTTCGATAGGGCTAGCATATAGGGACGCTATCCTGACCATTCCGCAGCCAGGGACATGATCCATTACCATATATGGTAATAATTTGAGGGTTTGGGAAGCAATAGGGCTACAATCCGGCCTTCTTATTGGACTAACTGCTTCCAGGTTGGTCTAATGCTAGCGCGGACTGGAGAGCCAATAGGAGAGCGATTGCATCACCCTTATTGCATCACCCCACTCGGATCACCTATAAATTGGCGGTTTGCCGGTAGAGCTGTACAACCTTACCCCTATTATCTCAGAGTACAATTTGTGCGTATTTTTCTGCATTTCTGCCCTTTGATTAATTTTTCTTGAAATGATTTGCAAATTTATAATTTCTGTTTGATTCTTGTTGTGTTTCTCAATCAATCTCAAAGATTACTGCTAATTACATCATGGAACTGTGATTTCTACCCTTTAGTTAATGGTTCTATGTAATTTCTTTCGACGCAATAATCCTACGGGATTTCTGATACTGTCAGACTTGTGATTTGCATGCGCCGCTACGGTAGTTAGTCAATAAATGGAGGGCTAAGGTGCCAGTAGGCGGTGGGCACATCGGGGGGTTGAGCGACTAAGGGAGAGCGGAGGATTCAAAGGCGGGCAACGCTGGCGGGGGGTCACCATTGCGGTCGGGCAACTTGCGTTATAGAGGGGGCTATTTGCGTTGTAGCGGGCAGACAATCTGCTGGTACGGCAATTAGGGGGCTGATGATCCAGGTCTTGTCTCTATTTAGTATTAGGGGGGGCAGGAATTGGGTTAGTTAGGAAGCTTAGACGTACTGGGGAGAGGCCTGCGTGCTTTACAATAGCGAATAGCGAATTGCATGGCGAATTATATGATTGCGGATTGTATAATTGCAAGTTGTACTATTGTGATCTGTGATTGCTGACGCTGATTGGTGTGTTACTGAAGTGTGCCTATGATTACGAATGCTTAGGTAGGCGCCCTTTTCTTTGATTGATTTCTATTTCTTAGTTTACGATAAATGATTACTGATTAGGTCAAAGTAATACGGCATTTTAGGCTATTACTAGCGAAACCTGTTGTGTAATAAATTAGAATTACGCATTCTGGAACTCTTAGTAATTAGTACGCTGTTACACATTTGTGACTGTAATTAATTAGTGAAATTAAGAATTAGTACGCAGCATAGCGGAGAGTAGCTAGGTAATAATTTAGAGTACCGTAAACTATTCACGCTGAGCGGTTATTTGCATTAGCGGGCAATAAGCTAGATCGCAGTATTCAGTACGCAATTCGCATTAGTAAATTGCTGGCCTAAAGCCAGCCGCAGGCAAATTTAGACCTGGAGTGGTATCGCCCACGAAAGACATTGTACCGTACCATTATTTGATTAATTTTAAATATTCTCGCATTCACACATTACGTTAGGGAACCCCCAGTATTCGCGATTAGAAAAGACGTAGGCAATAGCGTGCTTCAAATAGTAGTAACATTAGATGTAAGAATATACTCTGAGTGCAAAGCCTCTCGTACTCGTCTTAAGTAAGCTTAGGGAGCCGACTCGGGTTTATTGTTTTGGTTGTTCCCGCGTGGCTCATAGATTCGAACAGTTAGCTCTCTGTCGAGCGATCGGTAGAGAAGGGAACAAGCGATTTTGCAGGAGCCGTGTAAATTTAGTAAATTATATTAGCGGACGGCAGATTAGCGCCATCCAACGGTAAGTAGCGGTTTTGTATTTAGCAGCCCTACATTATATATGTTAAGATAAAAGATAGCGGAGTTAATTTGATACTTTTTACAGGTACTTTTGGCGCAATACGCTAAATTATAATGGAATAGCGATTTGTTAAAAAAAAAAATGTTTCGTCCCTTTTTATAAATATTATATTTCACACGATCTCCTGCCGCCCCAGTTTTATACTGTAATACCTCCGGCGATGTGATTAACGCTGTTAGATAGATAATTTAACGCACTATAAGTCTGTGTAAACAAATCTCCCGTAAGTTAAGTAGTTTTCTAGTATTTCCCGCGAAGCATGTTTGAAGCGCGAAATTATAATTTTGGCCCTCATTTTTTTAATATCATCCTTGGAGCAAAACCGATAGCATATTTGAATTCCCCGTATGGATATTGACTGTATAGAATGTACCTTAACCAACTAAAGTTAAAAATAAAAAATTATTCGATAAAAACTACTTTACAAATTCTGGCCCTTTTTGGCCCCTATTGCCGACATATTTTTTGTACCCCCATTTGATAGGAACGTAGCCCCAATGGTCTTCTACGAGTTTCATAAAAGAATTAGTGGATTCCTACCCGCGTTGTCGAATTAAACATTTCGGAAATAAGTTTTCCAAAAAAGACGGACAAAAACGTACAAATTTACAGCCCCTTTTTCCACCCGAAGTTTTAATAAATATCTTACCCCCATTCGATTCGACTCTTCCCCTTTCCAACCGCGTTACTTTCGTCCCCGTACGATTAATATTAGCCGAGTTATAGCGGATCCCGCAAAGTCATTTTGTCCGTTTTTTCAACTTTGACGGACATTTTCGGAAAAAAGGCGTGGAAATCTTTTTTGAAAAAAAAAACGAATTCACTAATTAATCCCTTCTATCGTATCCCGGCGTCGGCTAAGCAATAACCTAGGGTTTTTTCGCGCCACTGTAGAGCGCCTTTCAAAAAAATTTTTAAATTGTCGAAAAAATGACGGATTTTTGTCCGCCGTGTCCGTCGAAGGGTTAGATTTAATAATGTTAGAGTTGCTAATATCTTAGAATTCCGAGCCGCTCCCCTGGTGAGAAAATAAAAAAATTTGGTATGTTCCTTCATCGAAAAGTCCCCCAGAATCCCAAGTTAACCTATATAGTTAGCGATGGCCTGCGGCTTTAGGAGCGGCCGCGGTATTCACCTCCCTCATAGCGGCCGCGGAGGTGTTGCGTCAAATGGAGAAATATTTATCCCACCAAGAGAATTTGAAATTTTCGAGTGATTATTTTTAAACATCAATAACTTCTGTTCTACTGGGCCGTTTGATCTGAAACTTTTTTCATTGGATAGAGGATAGATTGTAGTGTGTGAAATAGGATACAACTTGGGAAAAGACGCATGTGCACTTAGTGCATAATGCACTTAAAAAGTACACATTTTTTCGATATTTCAAACACTATTATTTCCAGTTCCATTCATCGTAGAATGTTATTTTTTGGATTAAAATGTAGTTTGGAGTGATTTCTAACTATAATCGTAACATTTGTTTAACTTTTTATGTATATAAAGTGACTTAAAATGCCATGAATATGGTCCAAAATCGCAAATGTCGCGATTTATTAAATTAGATTTTTTACACTTTTAGTGACTGACACTTGATCATACACCATCGTAGATCGGTAGAGGATAAACATAAGTTTGTTAAATAAGAACCACCATTACGATCTGCTGAAGTGCACTTGTACAAATAAGTGTGCAAAAGTGCAAATTTTTTAATAAGGTCAAATTATATAGCATTGGGTTCTTTTCTTTGCAGATACTTTATTTTCATATTAATATGTTGTTTGGCTCATACTGAGCGCATTAGGGATATGCGTACAAATAAGCGGCCCTTATTAAGGCTTCGATTGGGTTAATAAATAAAACATAAGGTTGTAATATTCTAAAAAACCAGTGTGATATTAAATGCACTTTAAACAATAAATAGAGATCAAATAACAAATGGACCACACAATTAAAAACTCGCACAATTTTGTACTTATTATATCGCTTCAAATTAATTCAACAGTGGATATTTGGGGGAAGGGGGAAGTTACAGTGTGCATTCGGGGGAAGTTTGGTGAACTGCATTTATGCAGTGAATCCAAACTTCCCCCTTTGATATATCATATACTTAAGACATGCTAGGGTGACGGGGAAATATTTGTTACTGTCACACTTTGCTTCCATTTATCCTATCCTTTATTATTACCCCAGTCAGATAAGAGATAATAAATCAGTAAAAACTAAACTAAACTGTCTTTCATGCAAACAAATTTCTAACTAAAGACGGGTGAATGACCATGACCATGGAAATAATTTTAAATATAATTGTATATCAACTATTTGGGGAGGCTTCCAAGTTAAACCCGAAAACAATTATTTTGTTACATATATAGTAAATAACGTTGTATGTTCTTCTTCCTCTCATAATAAAATATAAATGAAATATCTCAGATCGCTATGCCCTGTAACATTTCACAACCAAAATATTTAAGTGTGAAAAGTGTAGGCCTACCACACTCCGCCCAAACAACCGCAAACGCATAGCCAACAAATTTAACAAAAGGTTACATACATGTTGGGTTCATGACGAGATGAGTGAAAATTGATCGCGTAATATAAAGTAAAAAATTAAGAGACGGGCTGGCTCTCCTCCACTTTCTTACCCAATGGATATGTTGTTGTAATAATCTAATATTGGGGCGGCTTTCTCTCGGTATACTCACATTAAAACAGATAATATGAAGGATGGCGATTAATGAAGGCATTCATTACAATTGGAAAGGAAATTGTGGATGTTAATATATTAGTTACTAATATAGAAATATTGATAATACGTGAATGTGCATAACAAGGGAGAAAATTCGAGCGTAGCGAACAGTTTTTAAACAATGTTAAGATTTTGCGCATTTTATTCGACTTTTTATCCAATAATACTTTGATAATCTAATGACTTTATATTACAGGCCGGAATATTATAGTGGCTACACTTCTGCAGTAATATAATACTGTAGGAAATCGCTTTAGTGGTTTAGTACTCAAAAATTTCGCCCTCTTTTAGGCCTGTAATTTCGCCCCCTAGAAACTTGCTGGTGGGCAATTTCCCCCCATTCCACCATGCCCCCCTGCCCCGCTGCCCCCCTGCCCCCCTGCCCCCCTGCCCCCCTGCCCCCCTGCCCCCCTGCCCCCCTGCCCCCCTGCCCCCCTGCCCCCCTGCCCCCCTGCCCCCCTGCCCCCCCTGCCCCCCCCCCCTCTGGTCACCCCCTTCCCTTACGCCTATTGTTGACCCTTCTGTTGTCGTTATTAGAAATGTTTGAACACAAATAAGTCGATCAAGTATTGATGAAATTGAAACAAACTTGGTACACATGTAGTCTATAAAAGGTTAAGAATATCCCTGCCATGTTTTGTGAAACCAGGTAATTCTAACCAAGATAGATTATACAACAAATTAAGTTATCGAATATATATAAATTAATTTGAAATACAATATTGATATATATACCTCAAATATGTTTACTTATATTAAATATTAAATATGCAGATAACTTAAGATGAACAACGATATAGTAAAACGAATTATCGCTCCATTTGCCATAGATTTGTTCGATTCTAATTCCGGTTAAATTTCTTAACTGGATCTTAAAACGTAAGATCAATTAATTATATACTCTTTTAACACATTTAACGCGTTAAGATAAATTTATTTCCTTTCAATATCTTCACAGGTCGCCTCCACAGTGCTACGTCGAAGGAACCAGTCGACCGCAGTGGCTCCCAATTGGCGTCACGTGATGGGTTTACTTCCCGCTAAACAAGATGAAATCCTCCAGGAAACGGAGAACCAATCAGAGGCCGAAAAGGTTTCGCTATTGCAGCGGTTCAGTAAAGCTGCGCGGCTATTGGTTATTGTCCTTCGGTTTATAAGACCAGAAAAGGAGACAGACAAGTCAAGGTACACCCGTAGCAGTAAACCGAGCCAGTAGTATACATGGAACTTATGGGGAGGGGTTGGTCTGTGTTAATTAATCAATTTCATAGCAAACCGGTCAAACCGGCATTTTACTAATAAAAGTGTCTTGTAATTATTAATATACACACATATATAAAATATAAATATGCAATAAACAAAATATGGCACAAATTATAGCGAAATTGTTCCAGAATTGTTGAAGGGAGTGGGACACCTTGTTTCCTAGTTTGTTGGAAACCACATCTGTTTATTACCGGTTCAGTTGTTTTTGTTGCATCACTGCCTGTTTTGGGATTATATATAGGGAAGTGAGTCTGTAACACGTTCATTATTCAGTGGTAAGCAATGTGAAGTCGTGACTAGAGGGCATTGTTGCATGCAATGATACTTGATACATGGTCGCCATCTGGACTATTCATTCGAATTATTTCGCTTTGATTTTTCAGGGCTGCCAGCTGTATCTCTTTGCAGAGGTTGCCAGCTGTATCTCTTTGTAAAGGTTGCCATGGCGATGGTGGTGGTGAAGTCCAACTTATTATTATGATTCAAGATTAAAATTAAAATATTTTGCTTATATTTTCTTTGCTGCAGAATTTCCTTCCACATGTTGCAAGCTCAGATCCGCGAGGAGGGGCGGAAGAAGCGGGAGCTGATGTTCGACGTGTCGTTGTACCGGGCGAGGAAGGAAGCCCAGCTGCCGCCGAAGGCGAGGGAGATACTGTCGATATCGCCAGGGTCGAGGTCCAAGGACGAGGTGCGTCAATAGTCTGTGATAGGGGATAAGTATAAGTTATTTACACATAACGTCACGCTGTGTGGATAACGAACACACGGAATTCACATTGTCTAATGATTATGGGCCTGTCTATAGAGTGGAAACACTAGTAACTTGATCATTATTTGTGAACAACCCCGTCTTAGTGAAATTACCTGTATTTTTCAAATCACTCTTCCACTAACGCATTACACATCCATACAGTATTGTTTTATGGGCTTAATGTCCTAATTCTACGTTGGTTTCTTTCCAATATTACATAGTTTTCGCACCAAATATACTTTTTTACCGCCCCAAAACGATAGCCCCAAATTTAATGTTTCTGTAAGCAATATACATTAAAGCTACGTCTAAATATATATTTCTTTCCCAGATTACAAACATTTCGCACCAAAATATTTAAATTCGTCACAAAATATTTTTTATACTGTATATTATTATATGTATTTTTATATTAGTAATTGTTAACAACATCGTTTATTGTTTTGGTTAGAAAATGCCGTCTCTGTAACGTGCTACTTTCCCTCACAATTGATAACAACATAGTTTATTGTTTTGATTAGAAAACGCAGTCTCTTTAACCTGCTCCTTTCCCTCATTTGGTAACAACATCGTTTATTGTTTTGGTTTGAAAAATACGTATCTGTAACCTGATCCTTTCCCCGAATTGCTATAACAACATTGTTTATTGTTTTGGTAAGAAAAAGCCGTCTCTGTAACGTGCTACTTTCCCTCACAATTGGTAACAACATAGTTTATTGTTTTGATTAGAAAAAAACCGTCTCTGTAACCTGCTCCTTTCCCTCATTTGATATTATCATTGGTTTATTTTTTTGGTTAGAAAAACCTACTCAATGGAAATAAATAACCAATTGAACAAATTTTACATTTTCGAACATTATATTATGCTTAATTAATTTAACCCGGTAAATAATGTGAAGTTGTGAATGTGAAGCTGGACTGAATCATATTTGATAGAATCTGTCTGCATCTATGTTTCATCTGTAATATAAGATTTGTAAAAAATGGAAATATTGTTACCCATTATGATAAAATATACATTATTCCCTAACAAACTTCCGGTATTTCAGATAAACTTGACGATAAGAGCTTTACAGACGACGTGTGAAGCCTTCGCAGAGTTTCCGGTGAGAATGCAGGAGAGTTTGGCCTCTAAAGCAATTTACAGTTGTATCCGTGGCAACAGAGTGATTATTCGACAGGTTATTGTTAAACTCTTTATTGTTTCAATGTGGCCCTTCCATAACATTCTCACAAATTACCTAAACAAATATATATTATTAGGGTTGTGGTTCAATCAATATATATAATTTGTCGATTTGGATTCGGGTGGGCAGTGGGAATTATCAGTGGGAATACAAATACGGTAGTGATTTAGAGCAAATTTTTGTAATTTAAATTTTTTGTCCATTTTTGACGTATTGTCTGATATATTTTTAGTAATGACTTACTAAAATTTTTTTTTCTTTTGCAATGTCACAAAAATAAAAAACGATAAAACAGAGAAAAAGATACTGGTGGCTTATAATGAAACAAACCAATAAACAAACTTCTATATCACAAGTACGCCTAAACATATAACAATATCACAATATCAATTTATGTCAACGGTGATGAAATTTTCACGGTGATGAAATCTTAGTCTCTGATGAAGGAGCCCAACAGGGTGCCCCCGAGGGACCCCCTCTCTTCGGAGACACGATCAACGACACCATCCACTCGTTGAAATCCGATTTTAACGTATGGTATCTTGACGATGGTAACATGGCAGGATTGTATACCGTTGTTCTAGACAATCTGAGAACGATAATTGTGGAAGGGAAGAAACTCGGCCTCACCCTAAACCCCTCAAAGTGCGAGCTATTTTTTCTGGGTCCAGTTTCTGACGATGATTGAGCCCGGATTCAGGAAGATTTCAATAGAGTTTGTGGAGGAAAGATCCAGTTACCTTCAGCTGACCAACTGATAATGCTAGGGGCCCCAATCGGATCCGAGGCTATAGAGTCCTGTCTGACTGACAAGATAAACGACTTGGCCTTGATTAGCGACCGGCTTCATCTCCTCGACAGCCACCATGGATTCTTCTTGCTTAGGAACTCTTTCGCAATCCCTCGCCTGTTATATTACCTCCGCTCTGCTCCATGTTTTTCGTTCCCCCAGCTTCTGGAAAGATATGACGATTCACTGCGGTCTGCATTGGTGAAAATAGCAAACGTCGGAATCAATGACAGTTCGTGGATACAGGCCTGTTTACCAGCTCGTTCAGGCGGGTTGGGCCTCGTACTGCCACTAATATGTCTCTGTTAGTTGAAACAAAATTGGAACATAATTGAAACAAATTAGGAGCCACGTAATGGTGTCCTACCTGCAATGCTATGTATGCCAGTGAAACAAATTTGAAACAAATTAGGAGGGCCGTAATGATAGTCTACCGGAGAATTGGAACAATGATGGGCTTACGGAGCTCAAAAATTGGAACAATGTTAAGTATGCCAGTGAAACAAATTTGAAACAAATTAGGAGAGCCGTAATGATAGCCTACCGGAAGAATTGGAACAATGATGGGCTACGGAGCTGCCTGGGTTGTTTGGCTGAACCAGTGGTGGCACGGATGAGGGGGTAAGAAAAGGGGGAAGGATCTAAAAATAGCACCCAATAGGAAGCTTCTAGCTTCTTGCATTGCTACGGCTACCGGTACCTTGCTTGGCCTCTAGGCTGGCTCTGGCATAACCCTTATTTTCGCATGCGAATAAAGGTAATGTTTTAAAGATCTGATGTGTAAAACGCGTTTTTGTGTGTAGTGATGTTTACGATATTATAATTAAACTAACTGCACTAAATATCTCACATTTATTTAATAATATATGGTAAAAAAAGCAACCTACCTATTAATTACAATAATTTACAATAGTTATCGAATGTTCTAGGATGTAAATACTTAGCATTATTTGATAGGAAACGATTATCAAAAAAACGGTTCTTGTAAAAAAGGTTTTGCGAAAACTGTCCGGCTGCTTTCCTTTTTTGCAAATTTCTGGTACGGCATGATTGCTCCGAGAATGTTTGCCGTGGAGTCTGAATAAGGTAGATAAAGCAGGGGTGTTTGTAAGGGTTCGGGCGGTCGGTGCGGGTAAATAGGGTGTGGGAGGGAGGGAGGGTGGGTAGGGGTAGGTGAGTGCGGGTAATTAGGTGTGTAGGGGTAGGGGAGGTTGGGTGCGGTTAAGTAGACGTGCTTGCTTAGTTTGGTGTGTGGGTGCGGTTAAGTAGACGTGCTTATGTTGGTGGGTGGGTGCGGTTAAGTAGACGTGCTTAGGTGGGTGGGTGGGTGCGGTTAAGTAGACGTGCTTAGGTTGGTGGGTGGGTGCGGTTAAGTAGACGTGCTTAAGTGGGTGCGGTTAAGTAGACGTGCTTAGGTTGGTGGGTGGGTGCGGTTAAGTAGACGTGCTTAGGTGGGTGGGTGGGTGCGGTTAAGTAGACGTGCTTAGGTTGGTGGGTGGGTGCGGTTAAGTAGACGTACTTAGGTGGGTGGGTGGGTGCGGTTAAGTAGACGTGCTTAGGTTGGTGGGTGGGTGCGGTTAAGTAGACGTGCTTAGGTGGTGGGTGGGTGCGGTTAAGTAGACGTGCTTATGTAGGTGGGTGGGTGCGGTTAAGTAGACGTGCTTAGGAGGGTGGGTGGGTGCAGTTAAGTAGGTGTGCTTTGGTGGGTGGGTGGGTGCGGTTAAGTCGATGTGCTTAGGAGGGTGGGTGGGTGCGGTTAAGTAGACGTGCTTAGGTGGGTGGGTGGGTGCAGTTAAGTAGACGTGCTTAGGTGGGTGGGTGCGGTTAAGTAGAATTGCTTAGGAGGGTGGGTGGGTGCGGTTAAGTAGACGTGTTTAGGTAGGTGGGTGGGTGTGGGTAAGTATACGTGCTTAGGTGGGTGGGTGGGTGCGGTTAAGTAGACGTGCTTAGGTGGGTGCGTGGGTGCGGTTAAGTAGACGTGCTTAGGTGGGTGGGTGGGTGCGGTTAAGTAGACGTGCTTAGGTTGGTGGGTGGGTGCGGTTAAGTAGACGTGCTTAGGTTGGTGGGTGGGTGCGGTTAAGTAGACGTGCTTAGGTTGGTGGGTGGGTGCGGTTAAGTAGACGTGCTTATGTAGGTGGGTCGGTGCGGTTAAGTAGACGTGCTTAGGAGGGTGGGCGGGTGCGGTTAAGTATGTGTGCTTAGGTGGGTGGGTGGGTGTTTGCGGTTAAGTAGACGTGCTTAGGTGGGTGGGTGCGGTTAAGTAGAATTGCTTAGGAGGGTGGGTGGGTGCGGTTAAGTAGACGTGTTTAGGTAGGTGGGTGGGTGTGGGTAAGTATACGTGCTTAGGTGGGTGGGTGGGTGCGGTTAAGTAGACGTGCTTAGGAGGGTGGGTGGGTGCAGTTAAGTAGGTGTGCTTATGTGGGTGGGTGGGTGCGGTTAAGTTGATGTGCTTAGGAGGGTGGGTGGGCGGGTGCGGTTAAGTAGGTGTGCTTAGGTGGGTGGGTGGGTGGGTGCGGTTAAGTATACGTGCTTATGTAGGTGGGTGGGTGCGGTTAAGTAGACGTGCTTAGGAGGGTGGGTGGGCGCAGTTAAATAGGTGTGCTTAGGTGGGTGGGTGGGTGCGGTTAAGTCGATGTGCTTAGGTGGGTGGGTGGGCGGGTGCGGTTAAGTATGTGTGCTTAGGTGGATGGGTGGGTGCGGTTAAGTAGACGTGCTTAGGTGGGTGGGTGGGTGCGGTTAAGTAGACGTGCTTAGGTGGGTGGGTGCGGTTAAGTAGAATTGCTTAGGAGGGTGGGTGGGTGCGGTTAAGTAGACGTGCTTGGGTGGGTGCGGTTAAGTAGGTGTGCTTAGGTGGGTGGGTGTGTGCAGTTAAGTCGACGTGCTTAGGTGGGTGGGAAGGTACGTGTAAGTAGATATGTAGGAATGGGTATGTATGGTTAAGTACAGTAGGTGTGTAATGATAGGTGGGGGGGGGGGGGGGGGTAAGTTTAGCAACTATTAAGTAGTATTACCACTTCTCAATAAGGTAGACAGCTGTATGTTTACAGTATAGAACGGTCGTAAAATAGAGGCGTCCCATTGGATGCTATTTATAGATCCATACCCCTTTTCTTTCCCCCTCTTCCCCCTTTTCTTACGCGCTCTTACCCCCAGCACAGAGAAGATCTTCCCCCAGCTCGGCCTCGTACTGCCACTAATATGTCTCTGTTAGTTGAAACAAAATTGGAACATAATTGAAACAAATTAGGAGCCACGTAATGGTGTCCTACCTGCAATGCTATGTATGCCAGTGAAACAAATTTGAAACAAATTAGGAGGGCCGTAATGATAGTCTACCGGAGAATTGGAACAATGATGGGCTTACGGAGCTCAAAAATTGGAACAATGTTAAGTATGCCAGTGAAACAAATTTGAAACAAATTAGGAGAGCCGTAATGATAGCCTACCGGAAGAATTGGAACAATGATGGGCTACGGAGCTGCCTGGGTTGTTTGGCTGAACCAGTGGTGGCACGGATGAGGGGGTAAGAAAAGGGGGAAGGATCTAAAAATAGCACCCAATAGGAAGCTTCTAGCTTCTTGCATTGCTACGGCTACCGGTACCTTGCTTGGCCTCTAGGCTGGCTCTGGCATAACCCTTATTTTCGCATGCGAATAAAGGTAATGTTTTAAAGATCTGATGTGTAAAACGCGTTTTTGTGTGTAGTGATGTTTACGATATTATAATTAAACTAACTGCACTAAATATCTCACATTTATTTAATAATATATGGTAAAAAAAGCAACCTACCTATTAATTACAATAATTTACAATAGTTATCGAATGTTCTAGGATGTAAATACTTAGCATTATTTGATAGGAAACGATTATCAAAAAAACGGTTCTTGTAAAAAAGGTTTTGCGAAAACTGTCCGGCTGCTTTCCTTTTTTGCAAATTTCTGGTACGGCATGATTGCTCCGAGAATGTTTGCCGTGGAGTCTGAATAAGGTAGATAAAGCAGGGGTGTTTGTAAGGGTTCGGGCGGTCGGTGCGGGTAAATAGGGTGTGGGAGGGAGGGAGGGTGGGTAGGGGTAGGTGAGTGCGGGTAATTAGGTGTGTAGGGGTAGGGGAGGTTGGGTGCGGTTAAGTAGACGTGCTTGCTTAGTTTGGTGTGTGGGTGCGGTTAAGTAGACGTGCTTATGTTGGTGGGTGGGTGCGGTTAAGTAGACGTGCTTAGGTGGGTGGGTGGGTGCGGTTAAGTAGACGTGCTTAGGTGGGTGGGTGGGTGCGGTTAAGTAGACGTGCTTAGGTGGGTGGGTGGGTGCGGTTAAGTAGACGTGCTTAGGTGGGTGGGTGGGTGCGGTTAAGTAGACGTGCTTAGGTAGGTGGGTGGGTGCGGTTAAGTAGACGTGCTTAGGAGGGTGGGTGGGTGCAGTTAAGTAGGTGTGCTTTGGTGGGTGGGTGGGTGCGGTTAAGTCGATGTGCTTAGGAGGGTGGGTGGGTGCGGTTAAGTAGACGTGCTTAGGTGGGTGGGTGGGTGCAGTTAAGTAGACGTGCTTAGGTGGGTGGGTGCGGTTAAGTAGAATTGCTTAGGAGGGTGGGTGGGTGCGGTTAAGTAGACGTGTTTAGGTAGGTGGGTGGGTGTGGGTAAGTATACGTGCTTAGGTGGGTGGGTGGGTGCGGTTAAGTAGACGTGCTTAGGTGGGTGCGTGGGTGCGGTTAAGTAGACGTGCTTAGGTGGGTGGGTGGGTGCGGTTAAGTAGACGTGCTTAGGTTGGTGGGTGGGTGCGGTTAAGTAGACGTGCTTAGGTTGGTGGGTGGGTGCGGTTAAGTAGACGTGCTTAGGTTGGTGGGTGGGTGCGGTTAAGTAGACGTGCTTATGTAGGTGGGTCGGTGCGGTTAAGTAGACGTGCTTAGGAGGGTGGGCGGGTGCGGTTAAGTATGTGTGCTTAGGTGGGTGGGTGGGTGTTTGCGGTTAAGTAGACGTGCTTAGGTGGGTGGGTGCGGTTAAGTAGAATTGCTTAGGAGGGTGGGTGGGTGCGGTTAAGTAGACGTGTTTAGGTAGGTGGGTGGGTGTGGGTAAGTATACGTGCTTAGGTGGGTGGGTGGGTGCGGTTAAGTAGACGTGCTTAGGAGGGTGGGTGGGTGCAGTTAAGTAGGTGTGCTTATGTGGGTGGGTGGGTGCGGTTAAGTTGATGTGCTTAGGAGGGTGGGTGGGCGGGTGCGGTTAAGTAGGTGTGCTTAGGTGTGGTGGGTGGGTGCGGTTAAGTATACGTGCTTATGTAGGTGGGTGGGTGCGGTTAAGTAGACGTGCTTAGGAGGGTGGGTGGGCGCAGTTAAATAGGTGTGCTTAGGTGGGTGGGTGGGTGCGGTTAAGTCGATGTGCTTAGGTGGGTGGGTGGGCGGGTGCGGTTAAGTATGTGTGCTTAGGTGGATGGGTGGGTGCGGTTAAGTAGACGTGCTTAGGTGGGTGGGTGGGTGCGGTTAAGTAGACGTGCTTAGGTGGGTGGGTGCGGTTAAGTAGAATTGCTTAGGAGGGTGGGTGGGTGCGGTTAAGTAGACGTGCTTGGGTGGGTGCGGTTAAGTAGGTGTGCTTAGGTGGGTGGGTGTGTGCAGTTAAGTCGACGTGCTTAGGTGGGTGGGAAGGTACGTGTAAGTAGATATGTAGGAATGGGTATGTATGGTTAAGTACAGTAGGTGTGTAATGATAGGTGGGGGGGGGGGGGGGGTAAGTTTAGCAACTATTAAGTAGTATTACCACTTCTCAATAAGGTAGACAGCTGTATGTTTACAGTATAGAACGGTCGTAAAATAGAGGCGTCCCATTGGATGCTATTTATAGATCCATACCCCTTTTCTTTCCCCCTCTTCTTACGCGCTCTTACCCCCAGCACAGAGAAGATTCCCCCAGCTCGGCCTCGTACTGCCACTAATATGTCTCTGTTAGTTGAAACAAAATTGGAACATAATTGAAACATATTAGGAGCCACGTAATGGTGTCCTACCTGCAATGCTATGTATGCCAGTGAAACAAATTTGAAACAAATTAGGAGGGCCGTAATGATAGTCTACCGGAGAATTGGAACAATGATGGGCTTACGGAGCTCAAAAAATTGGAACAATGTTAAGTATGCCAGTGAAACAAATTTGAAACAAATTAGGAGAGCCGTAATGATAGCCTACCGGAAGAATTGGAACAATGATGGGCTACGGAGCTGCCTGGGTTGTTTGGCTGAACCAGTGGTGGCACGGATGAGGGGGTAAGAAAAGGGGGAAGGATCTAAAAATAGCACCCAATAGGAAGCTTCTAGCTTCTTGCATTGCTACGGCTACCGGTACCTTGCTTGGCCTCTAGGCTGGCTCTGGCATAACCCTTATTTTCGCATGCGAATAAAGGTAATGTTTTAAAGATCGGGTCAGTGGCGTGGTGGGACCCAGTAAGGGGCCCGGGAAATCCCAAAATAAGGGCCCATTAATAAATGCTAGATCACCTCGAATTTTTTTTCAATTATAACTGTAGTTCAAATTCCTCGGTCCAACACCTGTTTAATTTCATCAGAAGAAATGCCTCCAAATGTTAGTGAGATGGCATGAATCTTGAAATAGAGGTAGAATCAAGCAACTCCTTGGTATGTGAGTCAGAATTTTTATGTTATGTTTATGTTATGAGTTGATGAATCCGGTGGAGATTCTATTTAATAAATACACCATATTCTAGAACATTTTGTTGATGTATGAATAGCTACGTAATAGTATGATTAAAGAGGTAATGCATTGTTGTACAGCATTGGACAAACAAAATGTTCCAGAATATGGTTTATTTATTAATAGAATAAAATAGCCTCTCGTAGATGCAAAATTATGTAATATTTGAACGCTCATATCTCGGCTATTTTACAACGAAATTCAAATTGTGTTACATATTTGGAATCCTTGCTTGTTCAGCTTTCCATCCCTACAAACACATCACAATAACGTTGAAGAATAACTGCGGATAACTGGTGCAATAACGACCGAGGCACCTTTTTTAAACGCTTTTAGCTAAAAAATGAGAACAAAAGTAAAAATTCTGACTCACCCAACCAACCCACGAGGGTCATATTTCATGCAATCTCATTAAGATTTGTTTAAAAAAATGTGTGCTTAGGGGGGGGGGGGGGGGGGGGGGGGCATGTAGCTGAACGACACTATATTCCAGGAAATGGTGTACTACTATACTGTAGTCAGGTAGGTGTATAACAATGAGTGTAATACGAAGACTCACAGGACATTGGGAATTAACAGTTATTACATAGTGTATAGATTATAGAAATGCTACCACTGGTGAATGCCTACCACTTCATCCGTTCAGTTATTACATACTGTAGGTATACCCAATGACTTTTAGACAAACTGACCAATCAGACAACACGTTGACCAGCGTTATCAGATAAGATTACATCATGTTTATTACATTAGAGTACCTCCTACCTCTATTTCAGGGGAGATGACTGGTATATTGAACTCTGGTGGATGGTCAGCTCAGGTAAAACGAATGCATTCCCAACTATGTATAGTTATATGTACATAACACAGCACACAGCATTAGAGGGGAAGAGGGGCGCCCCCCTACTGTGGTCAATTAGGCTCCCTTTTCCAAGTAACAACTCAATATTTACAGACTACTGCTAAAGAAAGGCTGGCCATTATTGGGTAATGAATGAGGCAGGGTATAGAACAGGGGTAAATGGAGTATGTCTCCATCGTGAATTCTATCTGGTCTGGCGGGCTGGCACTAATGTAACTTCAACACAGCTGCCTTGCCTGACGCCTGAGGGGACTTTTCAATATAGAATAATACTGGTATGTGCTCCTACCACCGTTTACAACACCCCCCCCCCCCCCCCCCTCCTCCTCTCCAACCCTCTTAGTTTAGTACTGTGCATGGTAACTGCGACATGGGGCCTCTATATAGCTATTGTTTTGGTTTCGTTGCTTATATCTACTACTATAATTTTTTATAACATCAATATAATTTTCTGACCCTGAGGGGCCCGGGGGGCCCAGATCGTCAAGGGGGCCCGGGAATTTTCCCGAATAGATGTATGGCCACCACGCCACTGGATCTGGTGTGTAAAACGCGTTTTTGTGCAGTGATGTTTACGATATTATAATTAAACTAACTGCACTAACTATCTCACATTTATTTAATAATATATGGTAAAAAAAGCAACCAACCTATTAATTACAATAATTTACAATAGTTATCGAATGTTCTAGGATGTAAATACTTAGCATTATTTTATAGGAAACGATTATCAAAAAAACGGTTCTTGTAAAAAAGGTTTTGGCGAAAACTGTCCCTGCTTTCCGTTTTTGCAAATTTCTGGTACGGCATGATTGCTCCGAGAATGTTTGCCGTGGAGTCTGAATAAGGTAGAAAAGGTAGGGGTGGGTGTGTTTGTTAAGGTTCGGGCGGTCGGTGCGGGTAAATAGGGTGTGGGAGGGAGGGAGGGTGGGTAGGGGTAGGTGAGTGCGGGTAATTAGGTGTGTAGGGGTAGGGGAGGTTGGGTGCGGTTAAGTAGACGTGTGCTTAGTTGGGGTGGATGGGTGCGGCTTAGGTGGTGGGTGGGTGCAGTTAAGTAGTCGTGCTTAGGTGGGTGGGTGGGTGCGGTTAAGTAGACGTGCTTAGGAGGGTGGGT
Source organism: Nemertoderma westbladi (assembly GCA_032718475.1). Lineage (NCBI taxonomy): Eukaryota > Metazoa > Xenacoelomorpha > Nemertodermatida > Nemertodermatidae > Nemertoderma > Nemertoderma westbladi. Next base: position 133,152 of record JAUCBJ010007985.1, read on the forward strand.
GGGTGCGGTTAAGTATAGTGTGCTTAGGTGTGGTGGGTGGGTGCGGTTAAGTCGATGTGCTTAGGTGGGTGCGGTTAACTAGGTGTGCTTAGGTAGGAGGTGGGTGCGGGTAAGTAGACGTGCTTAGGTGGGTGGGTGGGTGCGGTTAAGTACACGTGCTTAGGTGGGTGGGTGGGTGCGGTTAAGTAGATGTGCTTAGGTTGGTGTGCGGCTAACTAGGTGTGCTTAGGTAGGTGGGTGGGTGCGGGTAAGTAGACGTGCTTAGGTGGGTGGGTGGGTGCGGTTAAGTCGATGTGCTTAGGTGGGTGGGTGGGGTGCGGTTAAGTAGACGTGCTTAGGTGTGTGGGTGGGTGCGGTTAAGTAGACGTGCTTAGGTGTGTGGGTGGGTGCGGTTAAGTAGACGTGCTTAGGTGGGTGGGTGGGTGCGGTTAAGTCGATTGCTTAGGTGGGTGCGGTTAACTAGGTGTGCTTAGGTAGGTGGGTGGGTGTGGGTAAGTATACGTGCTTAGGTGGGTGGGTGGGTGCGGTTAAGTCGATGTGCTTAGGTGGGTGGGTGGGTGCGGTTAAGTAGACGTGCTTAGGTGTGTGGGTGGGTGCGGTTAAGTAGACGTGCTTAGGTGGTGGGTGGGTGCGGTTAAGTAGACGTGCTTAGGTGGGTGGGTGGGTGCGGTTAAGTCGATGTGCTTAGGTGGGTGCGGTTAACTAGGTGTGCTTAGGTAGGTGGGTGGGTGCGGGTAAGTATACGTGCTTAGGTGGGTGGGTGGGTGCGGTTAAGTCGATGTGCTTAGGTGGGTGGGTGGGTGTTTGCGGTTAAGTAGACGTGCTTAGGTGTGTGGGTGGGTGCGGGTAAGTAGACGTGCTTAGGTGTGTGGGTGGGTGTGGTTAAGTAGACGTGCTGAGGTGGGTGGGTGGGTGCGGTTAAGTCGATGTGCTTAGGTGGGTGCGGTTAACTAGGTATGCTTAGGTAGGTGGGTGGGTGTGGGTAAGAATACGTGCTTAGGTGGGTGGGTGCCGCTGAGTCGATGTGCTTAGGTGGATGGGTGCGGTTAAGTACACGTGCTTAGGTGTGTGGGTGGGTGCGGTTAAGTAGACGTGTTTAGGTCGGTGGGTGGGTGCGGGTAAGTAGACGTGCTTAGGAGGGCGGGTGGGTGCGGTTAAGTAGGTGTGCTTAGGTGGGTGGGTGGGTGGGTGCGGTTAAGTAGGTGTGCTTAGATGGGTGGGTGGGTGCGGTTAAGTCGATGTGCTTATGTGGGTGGGTGGGTGTGATTAACTAGACGTGCTTAGGTTGGTGGGTGGGTGCGGTTAAGTAGCCGTGCTTAGGAGGGTGGGTGGGTGCAGTTAAGTAGTTGTGCTTAGGTAGGTGGGTGGGTGTGGGTAAGTATACGTGCTTAGGTGGGTAGGTGGGTGCGGTTAAGTAGGTGTGCTTAGATGGGTGGGTGGGTGCAGTTAAGTCGACGTGCTTAGGTGGATGGGAGGGTACGTGTAAGTAGGTATGTAGGAATGGGTATGTAGGAATGGGTATTTAGGAATGATAGGAATGGGTATTTAGGAATGGGTATGTATGGTTAAGTACAGTAGGTGTGTAATGATACAGTAGGTGGGTGGGGGGGGGGGGGGGTAAGTTTAGCATACTGTTAAGTAGTATTACCACTTCTCAATAAGGTAGACAGCTGTATGTTTACAGTATAGAACGGTCGTAAAATAGAGGCGTCCCATTGGATGCTATTTATAGATCCATACCCCTTTTCTTTCCCCCTCTTCCCCCTTTTCTTACGCGCTCTTACCCCCAGCACAGAGAAGATCTTCCCCCAGCTCGGCCTCGTACTGCCACTAATATGTCTCTGTTAGTTGAAACAAAATTGGAACATAATTGAAACAAATTAGGAGCCACGTAATGGTGTCCTACCTGCAATGCTATGTATGCCAGTGAAACAAATTTGAAACAAATTAGGAGGGCCGTAATGATAGTCTACCGGAGAATTGGAACAATGATGGGCTTACGGAGCTCAAAAATTGGAACAATGTTAAGTATGCCAGTGAAACAAATTTGAAACAAATTAGGAGAGCCGTAATGATAGCCTACCGGAAGAATTGGAACAATGATGGGCTACGGAGCTGCCTGGGTTGTTTGGCTGAACCAGTGGTGGCACGGATGAGGGGGTAAGAAAAGGGGGAAGGATCTAAAAATAGCACCCAATAGGAAGCTTCTAGCTTCTTGCATTGCTACGGCTACCGGTACCTTGCTTGGCCTCTAGGCTGGCTCTGGCATAACCCTTATTTTCGCATGCGAATAAAGGTAATGTTTTAAAGATCTGATGTGTAAAACGCGTTTTTGTGTGTAGTGATGTTTACGATATTATAATTAAACTAACTGCACTAAATATCTCACATTTATTTAATAATATATGGTAAAAAAAGCAACCTACCTATTAATTACAATAATTTACAATAGTTATCGAATGTTCTAGGATGTAAATACTTAGCATTATTTGATAGGAAACGATTATCAAAAAAACGGTTCTTGTAAAAAAGGTTTTGCGAAAACTGTCCGGCTGCTTTCCTTTTTTGCAAATTTCTGGTACGGCATGATTGCTCCGAGAATGTTTGCCGTGGAGTCTGAATAAGGTAGATAAAGCAGGGGTGTTTGTAAGGGTTCGGGCGGTCGGTGCGGGTAAATAGGGTGTGGGAGGGAGGGAGGGTGGGTAGGGGTAGGTGAGTGCGGGTAATTAGGTGTGTAGGGGTAGGGGAGGTTGGGTGCGGTTAAGTAGACGTGCTTGCTTAGTTTGGTGTGTGGGTGCGGTTAAGTAGACGTGCTTATGTTGGTGGGTGGGTGCGGTTAAGTAGACGTGCTTAGGTGGGTGGGTGGGTGCGGTTAAGTAGACGTGCTTAGGTTGGTGGGTGGGTGCGGTTAAGTAGACGTGCTTAAGTGGGTGCGGTTAAGTAGACGTGCTTAGGTTGGTGGGTGGGTGCGGTTAAGTAGACGTGCTTAGGTGGGTGGGTGGGTGCGGTTAAGTAGACGTGCTTAGGTTGGTGGGTGGGTGCGGTTAAGTAGACGTACTTAGGTGGGTGGGTGGGTGCGGTTAAGTAGACGTGCTTAGGTTGGTGGGTGGGTGCGGTTAAGTAGACGTGCTTAGGTGGTGGGTGGGTGCGGTTAAGTAGACGTGCTTAGGAGGGTGGGTGGGTGCAGTTAAGTAGGTGTGCTTTGGTGGGTGGGTGGGTGCGGTTAAGTCGATGTGCTTAGGAGGGTGGGTGGGTGCGGTTAAGTAGACGTGCTTAGGTGGGTGGGTGGGTGCAGTTAAGTAGACGTGCTTAGGTGGGTGGGTGCGGTTAAGTAGAATTGCTTAGGAGGGTGGGTGGGTGCGGTTAAGTAGACGTGTTTAGGTAGGTGGGTGGGTGTGGGTAAGTATACGTGCTTAGGTGGGTGGGTGGGTGCGGTTAAGTAGACGTGCTTAGGTGGGTGCGTGGGTGCGGTTAAGTAGACGTGCTTAGGTGGGTGGGTGGGTGCGGTTAAGTAGACGTGCTTAGGTTGGTGGGTGGGTGCGGTTAAGTAGACGTGCTTAGGTTGGTGGGTGGGTGCGGTTAAGTAGACGTGCTTAGGTTGGTGGGTGGGTGCGGTTAAGTAGACGTGCTTATGTAGGTGGGTCGGTGCGGTTAAGTAGACGTGCTTAGGAGGGTGGGCGGGTGCGGTTAAGTATGTGTGCTTAGGTGGGTGGGTGGGTGTTTGCGGTTAAGTAGACGTGCTTAGGTGGGTGGGTGCGGTTAAGTAGAATTGCTTAGGAGGGTGGGTGGGTGCGGTTAAGTAGACGTGTTTAGGTAGGTGGGTGGGTGTGGGTAAGTATACGTGCTTAGGTGGGTGGGTGGGTGCGGTTAAGTAGACGTGCTTAGGAGGGTGGGTGGGTGCAGTTAAGTAGGTGTGCTTATGTGGGTGGGTGGGTGCGGTTAAGTTGATGTGCTTAGGAGGGTGGGTGGGCGGGTGCGGTTAAGTAGGTGTGCTTAGTGTGGGTGGGTGGGTGCGGTTAAGTATACGTGCTTATGTAGGTGGGTGGGTGCGGTTAAGTAGACGTGCTTAGGAGGGTGGGTGGGCGCAGTTAAATAGGTGTGCTTAGGTGGGTGGGTGGGTGCGGTTAAGTCGATGTGCTTAGGTGGGTGGGTGGGTGCGGTAAGTAGCGTGCTTAGGTAGGTGGGTGGGTGCGGTTAAGTGAGTGCTTGTAGGTGGGTGGGTGCGGTTAAGTAGACGTGCTTAGGTGGGTGGGTGGGTGCGGTTAAGTAGACGTGCTTAGGTGGGTGGGTGCGGTTAAGTAGACGTGCTTAGGTGGGTGGGTGGGTGCGGTTAAGTAGACGTGCTTGGGTGGGTGCGGTTAACTAGGTTGCTTAGGTAGGTGGGTGGGTGTGGGTAAGAATACGTGCTTAGGTGGGTGGGTGCCGCTGTAGTCGATGTGCTTAGGTGGATGGGTGCGGTTAAGTACACGTGCTTAGGTGTGTGGGTGGGTGCGGTTAAGTAGACGTGTTTAGGTGGGTGGGTGGGTGCGGGTAAGTAGACGTGCTTAGGAGGGCGGGTGGGTGCGGTTAAGTAGGTGTGCTTAGGTGGGTGTGTGGGTGGGTGGGTGCGGTTAAGTAGGTGTGCTTAGATGGGTGGGTGGGTGCGGTTAAGTCGATGTGCTTATGTGGGTGGGTGGGTGTGATTAACTAGACGTGCTTAGGTTGGTGGGTGGGTGCGGTTAAGTAGCCGTGCTTAGGAGGGTGGGTGGGTGCAGTAAAGTAGTTGTGCTTAGGTAGGTGGGTGGGTGTGGGTAAGTATACGTGCTTAGGTGGGTAGGTGGGTGCGGTTAAGTAGGTGTGCTTAGATGGGTGGGTGGGTGCAGTTAAATCGACGTGCTTAGGTGGATGGGAGGGTACGTGTAAGTAGGTATGTAGGAATGGGTATGTAGGAATGGGTATTTAGGAATGATAGGAATGGGTATTTAGGAATGGGTATGTATGGTTAAGTACAGTAGGTGTGTAATGATACAGTAGGTGGGTGGGGGGGGGGGGGGGTAAGTTTAGCAATAACTGTTAAGTAGTATTACCACTTCTCAATAAGGTAGACAGCTGTATGTTTACAGTATAGAACGGTCGTAAAATAGAGGCGTCCCATTGGATACTATTTATAGATCCATACCCCTTTTCTTTCCCCCTCTTCCCCCTTTTCTTACGCGCTCTTACCCCCAGCACAGAGAAGATCTTCCCCCAGCTCGCGCGCAAGCTCAGCCATACAGCTCGCCCCTTCTGCCTATCTGGCTTCTGCGGCAGCATGTGCTGAACTTACTGGCTGTCTTTTCACCACCACTGCGCCTACTCCATCTCGAAACACCTTAACTGATCACGCCTATGTGCTCTGGAAGAGATCGGTGGCCACCGATTGCGAGCAACCTTCAGCGTCCTCTGTAAACATGCAGAAGACTTGGACAAACCCGATCCATGAAGAGAACCTCGCGTCACTTCGCCGCACCGCTTCTCCAAAGAATATCGCTCGACTAAACTCTTTAGATGACCCTGTCGCCGGTTGCTGGATAGACGCGCTACCATCGTCGTCGCTAGGTTCAAAGCTAACTGACAGTCAGCTCCGCATCTCAATCGCTACTCGACTAGGCTGTCGAGTCACAGAACAACACACATGCGCCAGATGCGATAAGGAAGTCGATACCGAAGGCCTACATGGCTTGTCCTGCCAGAGGAGCTTGGGGCGGATTCCGTGCCACACGGCGCTAAATGACATCATAAAGCGCGCACACTCCAGCTGTGGTGTTCCGTCCATCCTGGAGCCGCCAGGCCTCTGTCGAATGGACGGTAAACGCCCAGACGGCATGACCCTCATCCCTTGGTCGCGCGGTAAGTCCCTGACGTGGGACGCGATGGTTGTAGACCCTCTAGCGCCCAGCCATCTCGCTACCAGTCTATCCGCAGGAGGTCGTGTTGCCAAGGAGCAAGAAGAGACCAAATCCAGAAAGTACGAAGAACCAGTAGACCGATGATACCTCTTCGCACCAGTAGCCTTCGAAGCCCTTGGCCGGCCAGGACCAGCAACAACCTCATTCCTGAAAGAGGTCGGCAGGAAGATTTGACAAGCAACACAGGAACCCCGGTCTCATCGATTCCTGCTGCAAAGACTCCTGATAGCCATCCTAATCGGCAACTCGGCCTCGATCCTAGGAACTGTAGACTCCACTAACAATAGCAGCCTCTTCGACATACTTGAAGAACATTAATAATTAATAATTATTTAACATAAATACAAAACATTTAATTTAATTTAGTTTATATAAAAAAAAAAAAGTTTATATTAATAGTAATAATATTTATGTCAATATTAATTTTTAAGTTATATCAATTTAGCAGATGGTGGGGAGAGGGGGGGGGAGGGGGGGAGGAGGGGGACTGTACGCAATAAAAATTCATCCCTCTCCAGGGGAAGAAATTCGATGCAAATAACAGATGATTACACCCAAAAATAAAACTACTGTAACCGGAGTTAGTGAAATTTATTAATTAATATAAATAATTAAATAAAAATGGAGATCAAATTAACTAAATAAATGAATACGAGTCCATGTTCTCTATAACGAATACAAGTAAATGTTTTCTGATACATAACGTCTAAAACTGTTGCGGGTCCTTACGCCCTCTTGCCTCTGATCCTACGGGCCAGTTTGGATATCCTTCGGCATTATGGTAACTCGATTGGCGTGGATAGTGCACAGATTCGTGTCCTCAAACAATCCAACGAGATAAGCCTCAGATGCTTCACTACACCTCTAAAATATCGTAGAGGCCTTCAGTTAATGATTCGCTGGTTCCCAATATCGAAGCGGTGTTTCCGATCAGGATAGCTATCAGGATACGCTGTAGTAAGAAGCGATGAGAACGGGGCTCATGCGTGTTGGCGTGGAGCCTCATCCCGACTTCTTTGAGGAAAGCGGCTGTTCTCGGACCGGGGCGGCCAAATGTCTCAAAGGCAACTGGTTCGAACTGATAGCCCCGATCAATTAACTCCTGATACTTCCTAATCTTTACGTTCTCCTGATCCTCGGCTATGCGACCACCAATGGTTTGGCTTATTCTGAGATGGCTGGGGGCCAGCGGGTCGACTACTGTGGCATCCCAGGTAAGTGTTCTTCCCTGGCTCCAAGGAACTAATGTTACACCATCTACCCGCTTCCCATCGCTCAAACAGAGACCTGGCGGTTCACGCAGGGATGGCACGCCGCAGCTGTTTAGTGATCGCTTTACGATATCGTTCAACATGCTGTGGCGTGCTTGTCGACCTGCGCTCTTACTGCACGAGAGACCATGGAGACCGTCAGATTTAACGGGTTTACCGCACCGGAAACAGTTGTGGGGCTCCGTTACTTTACATCCCAGGCGGGTTGCTATTGAAATACGGAGCTGGGCATCTGTTAGTTTCAGGCCTAATGATGATACTGGGATCGCGTCGATCCAACAGCCAGGGATTGGGTCGTCTAAAGCGTTTAGCCGGGCCAGATCATTACCGACAGCGGATTCGTGGAGGCAAGCCACGGTTGAACTCATGGATTGGAGCCATCCATGAACTCTGTTTGGAATCGGTTGGTGCGATGATGTCAGTGGTGGTGTAGGACTGCCACAGTTCTAGTGCACCGCGAGAGGTGATGTCATTTGCGATGGGTTGGGGGTGAAGGGCTCCCGGGATATCTCGTACCGAGTAAACTTCTGGAGTGAAAAGGAGATTCGTGAGAGGTCTGCAAGCAGCCGCTGAAGCCAAATAGGCAGTCGGTGCGAGCTGCTTGGCAGAGCTCATCCCAAGGCCTCCCAATCGGGCAGGAAGTGAAGCCTGCTTCCATGCCTTGTCGTCGATTTGCGAGTTGGCGATGTCTTGGAGGGAGGATCGTTGGAGTTGGTCGTATCGCTCTAGAATCGCCGGGAATTCAAAGCATGGGGCGGAGCGCAAGAAGTACAGAAGGCGGGGTATGGCGAAGGAATTCTTCAGGAGAAAAAACGCGTGGTGACTATCGAGCGATGATAACCGGCTACTCATGGTCTCCAGATCAGATACCTTTGCCTCAAGACATTTCACCATTGCGAATTTCCCTATCGGCGCGCCCAGCATTGTGAGGTTGGCGAGGTCGGGTACTAAGATTCCCTCGCAGATGCTGTTGAACTCTTTGTGGATGCGATGGCGCTCCTCTTCGGGTGTTTCTCCCAGAAAAAATAACTCGCATTTCTTAGAGTTTAAAGTTAACCCGCACTTCCGTCCTTCCTCGATAACTGTCTGGAGATCCTGTAGCACGATCTCATATTTGTCTGCGAAGTTTCCATCATCGAGATACCAGACGTTAAATTTAGATTTCAGCGAGTGGTTGAGATCGTTCGTGACATCTCCAAACAATGCAGGACCTTCGGGGTCTCCCTGTTGCGGACCTTCTTCGGAGAGGATCACCTTGTCTCTGTGTATTAGGAAACTATAATCACTATAGGCTGCCCGGGTATAATTATAAATCATCGGAGAGCGCTGATGGATTGTCTCTAGGAGAGAGTCTCTACGGAGCGTGTTAAAGGCATTACTGAAATCGACTTTCAGTAAAACCGAGCAGCCGTTATTATCTGCTGAGACATACGAACGCGCTGCGTGTGCTGCTGCTTCGGCTCCGTTCTTGGTCCCGATGCCGAGCTGAGTGGAACCATATGAGGCTGACCTCTCTTCCTTCACGAGTGAGCCGACGTATTTTGAGCACACTCGTCGCCATGTCATACCAACAGCAATTGGCCGGATTCCTACACTCTTCACAAATGCGAAGAGGTTTGCTCCAAAGAAGAGTGGTCCGATACAGTCTGGGATCTTACCGGCAACAACAAGGTCGACGAACTTGCACATGGAGTTAAGAAGTCGGGATGCTGACTCTCCATTTTCGGCCCTTATGAGATCTTTGATGATCTGGGGTCGGATACCATCCGGCCCACCTGCGCTACCACTCGGAAATGTGGTGATCAGTTTGCGTAGTACCTGTGGTGAACAAGGTGTTGCACTTGGCTGCACTGGGGGAGGGGGGTCGCGTCTGTCTGCTGGGCGAGGAGGGTGCTTAGCTTTCAGGGCCTGCAGCGTCTCGGGAGTGTTCGGTGCCATAGAGTCTGTCGATGATGCGAGTCTGATAGCACCTCTGACATCGCCGTCTTCTATCTTCTCCGCGACTGCAGTGGCAAGGCGGATCTCATCCCGATTATTCTGATGTCGTGCCGATGTGGTATTCATTTCTGGAGGAGGCGTGATGAAGGGGGAACAAGTGCGGAATGCGGCGATGTTCTTGTTCACTTGTGAGGCTAGGGACAGTTGTTGTCGCCTTCCTCCGCGCTTAGGAGCCGCTATACAGCGGTGACCTGCGATCAGAAGCTTAAACCAACTATCAACCAATGACGGGTCTGCGACTATGGCCATGAACAGATCGGATAAGAGGCTGGCGAGATTAGCTCTGGATGCCTTTGGGACATGTTTTAGTTGCTTAGCCCGATTGCCAATTAACATTTTAACAAGAGTCTCGGGGTCTGTGATGGTGTTCGGCGATGTCACTGGATCATCAATAGCTTCGGCTGGTTGCTGGCTGTGTGAGGTTCCTCCTTGGATAGGTGGCAGTCGCGGGTCATCCGGTCTGGATTGACCAGAGCCGAAGCACCTATTATCGGTGGGACCATGAACACGTAATGTGTCGTTTAAGTTGATACGGACACTTTTGTTGCAGACGGGGCACACGCATTGTGACGGATCCCTTCTGAATTCGGCCCGGGACTCCGTTGGTGCGGATCTCTGAGACGATTGTGGCTGATGAGGTTCATCAGGCTGTGTTGGCGTGGTTCTTTGAGGTTCGTCTTTTTCAGGCTGCGCTGGTGCTATTCTCTGAGGCGAGTGTGGCTGCCGAGGTTCGACAGGCTGCGTGGAGTTGGGGATTCTAATGATGGATTCTAGTTCATCGAGTAGGGACTCCCTATATACCTGGATCGTCTCATCGTTGATGTCTAATGGGGATCCACCCACGATAACCATCTTCGCAAACCAACAGAGGTAAACACCACATTGGTAGGAGTTGTATTGTCGCCTGGCCAGTGGTGGGTCGATTTTGAGGTGAGGGGGTGTTATGTTGAGCCTTCCAGCTTCTAACATTGCCCAATCTCTGATTATATTTACCACCTGATCATTTGAGTTCCCAAGTGAGTCGAGGTAGGCGATGTTTCCATGTTCTGGAAAAAAGGCAGCTAGAGTCCAGTGCTTACCATTCACGTTTACAGGAAACAGTATCAAAGCAAGCGAGAAGATATTAGTGTTCCGCGTCCAACGCTTCACCGATTCGTAGCCGCCACCGCTGGCTGAGTAGCAGTCTATAAAATGGTGCAGCACCAACACATCATCCCGGGATGTTCTTAAAGAATTTAGCACGACTTCGATAACGCTGTGCGTAAGCCACCCTCTGCCTCGAAGCGTATCAATATCTTTGACTGTGATTGTGGTCCCGAAACAATCGTAGGTCGCTTGATTACTGGATGGTGTGTTCGTGTTGTTAACGGTTCTTCCCGATAGATATATAACGCTATCATTTAGTTCCATTGAACCTAGTTTGGTTTTGCTTGATTTTTAGGTTTACAATCTTATTTCAGTATTAAAAAGCGTTTGCTGTATCGGTACTGCAGTATCAATATCCAATATAAACCAATATAAACCAGTAAGATGTATTACTATTATGTATTGCTCTTATTATTTGTGTTCATTATCCGGTTTCTTTATTTAGCAGCTTAAATTTTTAAATATATCGACCCTAAATAAATAATCTGTGGAGTTACAAGTTATTATATGCCTGAGGGTTAGCTATGCGTAAATTAACTCTTAAAATTTAGTCACCCACTCTTACTCTATATTCCAGAAAATTTTTTAGAAAATATACTGTAACCTGTTCTATTGTGCTTAGTTTATTGTTTTTGTTAAAATAACGTGCCACTGTAACCTGCTCCTAGTCGCCATTACTGTTTGTAGATAATCTGATGTTGCAATTTTAATTTGTTCCCTCAATAAATAATAAATAATTAACTTATTATTTCAGGGTCGTAAGGCTGAGAATTATTACCTGATACTAAGTGGCTCTGCTGCTGTTGATGTGTTGGATAAAGAGACAGGGATAACCTCCACAGCCGCAATGCTTTGTAAAGGAAACAGCTTCGGGGAATTAGCTTTACTGCTGGGTAATAATCGTTTATCTATTTAATCATTTTCTTTAAAGATTGTAAAAATAGCAACAAAACTACTGAAAGGTGTTAAAATGTCTCTGATGATGACAGGAACAGCGCCGGCGGACCCATCAACATAGATCTTACGGTCATATACACTACTTTCTAGTTCATCCCTGTCGTCAAGTCCAGTGTCATTCAGCACGTGTCATCTTTAGCAGGAAACTCATTGGCTGATGTCCACCACGTCTATTCTATCCAAAAGGCAGCCACAGCACAAGGTTGTGTGTGTATAGGTTGATACTGCCAGCTGAAACAATGTCCAGCAAGCTTCAAACGGCGATGTAATTCTTTTGGTATAATGTCTCTCTCTAATGTTGTGTTTTTGATTTGATTTGAAATAAATTGTCCTCTAATATCATTAATCACGTCATTCTATTATTTAGAAAGCCTAATGTTAACTTTTGTAGTTATCCAACTAAATACTGCCGATTGATTGGCTACTGTAGATTTGTAATGAATTAAGAATTTCTGTCTGATTGGCTACTGTTGTTTTGTTATTTTTAGGTGGTGTCCGATCTGCCACTGTAGTTTTGTTATTTTTAGGTGGTGTCCGATCTGCCACTGTAGTTTTGTTATTTTTAGGTGGTGTCCGATCTGCCACTGTAGCTTTGTTATTTTTAGGTGGTGTCCGATCTACCACTGTAGTTTTGTTATTTTTAGGTGGTGTCCGATCTGCCACTGTAGCTTTGTTATGTTTAGGTGGTGTCCGATCTACCACTGTAGTTTTGTTATTTTTAGGTGGTGTCCGATCTGCCACTGTAGCTTTGTTATTTTTAGGTGGTGTCCGATCTGCCACTGTAGTTTTGTTATTTTTAGGTGGTGTCCGATCTACCACAGTAGTTTTGTTATTTTTAGGTGGTGTCCGATCTGCCACTGCAGTTTTGTTATTTTTAGGTGGTGTCCAATCTGCCACTGTAGTTTTGTTATTTTTAGGTGGTGTCCGATCTGCCACTGTAGTTTTCTTATATTTATGTGGTGCCCGATCTGCCACTGTAGTTTTGTTATTTTTAGGTGGTGTCCGATCTACCACTGTAGTTTTGTTATTTTTAGGTGGTGTCCAATCTGCCACTGTAGTTTTGTTATTTTTAGGTGGTGTCCGATCTGCCACTGTAGTTTTGTTATTTTTAGGTGGTGTCCGATCTGCCACTGTAGTTTTGTTATTTTTAGATGGTGTCCGATCTGCCACTGTGGTTTTCTTATCTTTATGTGGTGCCCGATCTGCCACTGTAGTTTTGTTATTTTTAGGTGGTGTCCGATCTGCCACTGTAGTATTGTTATCTTTATGTGGTGCCCGATCTGCCACTGTAGTTTTGTTATTTTTAGGTGGTGTCCGATCTGCCACTGTAGTTTTGTTATCTTTATGTGGTGCCCGATCTGCCACTGTAGTTTTGTTATTTTTAGGAGGTGTCCGATCTGCCACTGTAGTTTGTTATTTTTAGGTGGTGTCCGATCTGCCACTGTAGTTTTGTTATTTTTAGGTGGTGTCCAATCTGCCACTGTAGTTTTGTTATTTTTAGGTGGTGTCCGATCTGCCACTGTAGTATTGTTATTTTTAGGTGGTGTCCAATCTGCCACTGTAGTTTTGTTATCTTTATGTGGTGCCCGATCTGCCACTGTAGTTTTGTTATTTTTAGGTGGTGTCCGATCTGCCACTGTAGTTTTGTTATTTTTAGGTGGTGTCCAATCTGCCACTGTAGTTTTGTTATTTTTAGGTGGTGTCCAATCTGCCACTGTAGTTTTGTTATTTTTAGGTGGTGTCCGATCTGCCACTGTAGTATTGTTATTTTTAGGTGGTGCCCGATCTGCCACTGTAGTTTTGTTATTTTTAGGTGGTGTCCGATCTGCCACTGTAGTTTTGTTATTTTTAGGTGGTGCCCGATCTGCCACTGTAGCTTTGTTATTTTTATGTGGTGTCCGATCTGCCACTGTAGTTTTGTTATTTTTAGGTGGTGTCCGATCTGCCACTGTAGTTTTGTTATTTTTAGGTGGTGTATAATGTTGAGGTAATTATCAATAATTATCAAATATAAAATACAATTTATTATAACAATAAACTTTAATATTTATTAGAACTTATCTATTAGTTATTCTTACTGCATACTGTTTACAAATATATAAATCAAATTATTAACTCTAAGGATCTCACTAGCAGATCAATCAAAATCTTTTTTCCTTCAGTACCGGTAGTTGTTATTATATAATCAATAATAAAAAGTCTTTTTACTAATCAAACAAAATACAGTACACTATACCACCCCCCGTATAAGATGTGGAGCATCAGTTATTTTAAAATAGCATCTTGATTTTTCTTTATTAAAAGTAACAGTCTTTTTGGGTTTTTTTATATCACGTTTACTGTTTGTTAAAAAATGTTGAGCTAAATTAACAGCGTTGTCTAGCAAACGTGTACGAATTTTGAAATAATTACAATCGAATTTGGAAATTTGTAACTTGTTTACAAAATCAGTTCTATTGGTAGCAAAATATCTAACAGGTAAGGCGTTAGCTGGACAAATATTTCCGTATATTTTTGTATTCTCGGGTAATATTAATCCAGGCCAGGGTGGATAGTTTTTACTTTTTCCTATTATGACGTCATCAGTTCGTACATCGGAATTTCCATTAGATCTTTTGGATAGAATTGAAGTAGGTTTAGCTTTATCTTGTTCTCCTCGATTAGTTAGTAGTTTTTGTTTTACCTGAGTAATTCCAGTTGTGATTTCTTTTCTCTGTGATTCATTTATGACGAATGCAGGTTTTGTACGATCGATAGAAATTTTCTCATGGTATTTTTTCTTTAACACAGTGATAGTTTTATCGTCTCTGTCCAAAACTTCAAATGGACCAGAGTAACAGTCACTTAAAGTTGATTTCTTTCTGTCGTTTCGTTTCCACACGTGAGTTGCTTTATGTAGTTCCTTAGGAATATATGTTGGTGCTGTGTGTTTGCGTTCTGGAGCAGCAAATGAGTTTATTGTTTCAAACAAATTGTCCATATAATTCGGTAAATATGCTTCAGTTTCATTCTTGGAAGAAGGAATTAGGAATTGTCCAGGTAGGTCAATGGGTCCGCCATAGACCATTTGGGATGGACTATAACCTTGGCAGTTCACTGATGCGCGCAATCCTAAAAGGATTAATGGCATTGTCTCTGACCAGCTGCGATTTGTTGAAGCATGTGCTCTTAGAGCATTTTTCAATGTGCGATGGAATCTCTCCACGGCTGAATTTGACATCGGGTGGTAAGTTGTTGTTCGTTTGCGATTGATGCCTAATTGTCTCATTAGTTCTCCCCACACAGTGGACTCAAATTGAGTTCCTCGGTCGGAAATTAATTCTCTAGGGACTCCAAAACGACTAATCCACGCAGTAATTAGGGCGTTTGCTACTGTTTCTGTATCAATTTGCTTTACAGGAACTACTTCGGGCCAGCGTGTGAAGCGGTCAATGATAGTCACCAAGTGAGTAAAATCCTTTGAGGGAGGTAATGGCCCCACTAGGTCTATGTGAATGGTATGGAATCGATCTGTTGTAGGTATTGTACCAATAGGAGATTTCGTATGTCGCACAATTTTGCATTGCTGACACCTAAGACATTGGCGGCACCATGTTCGTATATCTTTACTCATACCTGGCCATACATGTTTCTCTGCAATGAGTTTGATTGTTGCCCGGTGCCCCAAATGTGCCAGATTATGATGTTTCTCAAATGTTGTGAAACGCATACTTGTTGGTAAATAAGGACGTAAAGTTGACTTTTCTTCATTACACCAAATGAAATTGTCACCCACAGGTATCTTCTTCAATGGTAGCGTTGTGTTCTTAAAGAACTCTTGCAGTGAAGTATCAGAGTTTTGGGCTTCGACCAGTGACTCATCACATGTAGTAGTTATGGTCAATAAAGATCTTGATAACGCGTCAGCTACTATGTTGGATGAACCAGCAATGTGCTTTATAGTACAATTGAACTCAGATATAAATGAAATCCACCTTGTTTGCTGTGGTGTTGGGTTTTTCATTGTGAGCATGTCAATCAATGGTTTATGGTCCGTTTTAATCACAAAATCTGTACCGAGTAACCACGGGAAGTGTTTAAGTGATAGGTAAATGGATAATAATTCTCGATCGAAAGTAGATTTTCTCGATTCATTGGAACTAAATTTCGCAGAAAAGAATCCTAAAGGTTGTTTGTTGTTGTCTATAATTTGATGAAGAACTGAACCAGCTGCTACATTGGAAGCATCTGTTGTAATTTCGAGTTCCAATTTAATAGTCTTTGTGTTTGGAAATGCAAGAACCACACTATCTGTAATAGCTATTTTCAGTTTATTAAAAGCTTCCGTTTCATTGTCACTCCAATTTAATGTGTTATTGCTTTTGGATTTTCGATCTCGCGTCATGTCGGTTAAAGGAGCAGCGATTCCCGAGAAATTTGGAACAAATCGGTGATAGAATCCTGCCATGCCTAGCAGGCGTTTGAGTCCTTTAATGGAGGTGGGTTTTGGGTAATTAACAATTGCCTCAACTTTCTCAGGTAGTGGTTTGATGCCTTCAGCTGAAATGTGGGCACCTACAAACTTTACACTGCTGCAAAAGAAAATACATTTTTCTTCTCGTAGTCGTAAACCAAATATATTTAAACGATGTAATATGGAGTCTAGATGTTGTAGATGTTCTATGGGATTTTTGCTAGCAACCAATATGTCATCTAGATATACCCAAGCAAAAGCAATGTCTTGTAAAACTGTATCCATAAGACGTTGAAAAGTCTGAGAAGCATTTCTTAGTCCATACGGCATTCTCCGAAAAATATACAAACCAAATGGGGTAATTACAGCAGCTTTATGTTGATCATCTTTTGCTATTGGTATTTGAGTGTAAGCAGATTGTAAATCTAATTTGGAAAATATTGTAGAACCATGTAGAGCACCTGGTATTTCGCTTAAATTCGGCATAGGATATCTATCCGGAATTGTCTGAGCATTTAAACCACGGTAATCACCGCAAGCGCGAAAAGGTGTTGTTTTCGAGTTTGGTTGTGGAACCATATGTAATGGTGATGCATATGGGGATTCACCACGGTAGCATATACCTTGGGATTCCCATTTAGCAAATACCTTCTTTGCCTCATCCAAACGTTCGCCAAAAAGTCGTCTGGCTTTAAAATGGGATGGATGTCCAGTAGTGAGAATATTATGTTCTATATCATGTTTAATGGGTTGGAAAATATTTACGGGTTTAAATATGTCTGGGTATTTGTCCAAGAGGTCATTAACCTTACTGTTGAACTCTTGATTTTCTACTGTTATTCTTCGAATTGTTGGTGTTAATTGGATTTCAGTTTTATTAATTTGCTTCTCATTTGACTTGCGGTTGGTTGTATCTTTGTTTTGTGTTGGATCATTGCTGGAGAATGTTATATCATTTAGAGGAATTAATCGATTGTTAGTGCAATCTACTAGAAGCTTGTGCTTTGCAAGAAAATCTGCCCCTAGTATTGGTTGAGGAATGTCTCCAATGTAAAATGTCCAGGAATAGAGTTTATTATTAACATTGGGTAAAGTAAATTGTAGTTTTTCTATACCAATGACGTTTATTTCAGTTTGGTTGGCCGCTTTTAATATAATGTTTGGAACTGGACGCATATCGGAAGTAGCATATTGTGTAGGCAGTACACTAACTTCACTACCACTATCCGCTAAAAATTCTTTTACAAGTCCAGTTGCGGTCACATATATAGCGTTGACTCCATCACCAGCCGCTCGAGTGGTGGAGTCTATCAGTTTCCCGGTGTCTTTCTCCCCCCAGCAATCTCTGGGTCCCACTGGCAGTTTTCTCCCATACACTTAGTAGCATTCTTACCGAATTTCCAATGGTACCAACAAAATTTTCCATCAGGGTTGAAGGAACGTGATTTGGAACGAGTTTGGCGGTAATCTCTTGGAGCTGATGGAGATCTCGAGGCGGAATATCTTTCTCGACTGTTCCCTGGATTACGACTCAATCCTCGTGAGCGATCGTCTTGAGTGGATAACCGGTTGATGGCATGGGTTAACTTGGTCATTTGCTGTGTGATATTACTGCACCAGAGTTCCATGGGGTATCCATCGGCTGCAGTGGCGCCTCCAGTTGTAGTTGTGTTGTTTGGATTAGGCCTAAACGTAGAGGTGTGGTTGATTGGAACTGTAACACTGTTTACATTGACTGGGCTGGTATATATTTGTTCAACCATACGATCCGCAATTTCAGCGAGTTTTTCGGTTGAGATTCCATCAATTGATATTAGCGCTAAACGGACAGGTTCGGGTAAAATCTCCAAAAATCGTAGTTTAACTATGTTTTCGTTATGCGGAGCTAAACGTAACAGTTGTCTCAGGGCGACGGAGGGTTTGCGGTCGCCAAGGGTTTGATCCTGGAGCAGCTTCTTTAGTCGTCGTTCCTCACTGTCGTCAAAAAATTTTATTACACTGGATTTTATAGTTTCAAAATTATCGGAAACATGTACGCCGCTGTCGAAGATTACATTTGTTGGTAGGACTCTTAGCAGACTGTTTTTCATAACTTCTTCGGATGAGTTAGAGAGGATTTGTTCGATTTGATCAAACCAGATCCTTGAATCTTTTTCGTAGAAGTTCGGTAATTTCACCGTAATTGTAGTCGGATTCGGGATTAACGATGGGTTGCCACCAACGTGGGAAGGAGGTTTAGTTAGAGTCTGTTGGACGTGATTGAAAGCTAATTGAATAACGGATGGAAGTTCGCTATTAAGAGCGTCGAGGAGGTCCTGTTTAGTGGATGGCATTCCAGCAAAGTTGGGATCGTCTTGATGGATTAATTGTAACATGGCTTCTAATATAGCCTTGGGTTGGTTGTGTAAGTCTGGCATTATGATTATACGGTACCGGTCAGCCGGTGCTGATCTTCCAATTATCACTTCGGTACACAGTTTTGTAGTAAGTTTTTTTTTATCTCAGTAGTTCGACGTCTGGGTCACCATATATAATGTTGAGGTAATTATCAATAATTATCAAATATAAAATACAATTTATTATAACAATAAACTTTAATATTTATTAGAACTTATCTATTAGTTATTCTTACTGCATACTGTTTACAAATATATAAATCAAATTATTAACTCTAAGGATCTCACTAGCAGATCAATCAAAATCTTTTTTCCTTCAGTACCGGTAGTTGTTATTATATAATCAATAATAAAAAGTCTTTTTACTAATCAAACAAAATACAGTACACTATATGGTGTCCAATCTGCCACTGTAGTTTTGTTACTTTTAGGTGGTGTCCGATCTGCCACTGTAGTTTTGTTATCTTT
The DNA here is from genome assembly GCA_032718475.1 of Nemertoderma westbladi. Classification (NCBI taxonomy): domain Eukaryota; kingdom Metazoa; phylum Xenacoelomorpha; order Nemertodermatida; family Nemertodermatidae; genus Nemertoderma; species Nemertoderma westbladi. Next base: position 151,768 of record JAUCBJ010007985.1, read on the forward strand.
ATGTGGTGCCTGATCTGCCACTGTAGTTTTGTTATTTTTAGGTGGTGTCCGATCTGCCACTGTAGTTTTGTTATTTTTAGGTGGTGTCCAATCTGCCACTGTAGTTTTGTTATTTTTAGGTGGTGTCCGATCTGCCACTGTAGTATTGTTATTTTTAGGTGGTGTCCAATCTGCCACTGTAGTTTTGTTATTTTTAGGTGGTGTCCGATCTGCCACTGTAGTTTTCTTATCTTTATGTGGTGCCGGATCTGCCACTGTAGTTTTGTTATTTTTAGGTGGTGTCCGATCTGCCACTGTATTTTTGTTATTTTTAGGTGGTGTCCGATCTGCCACTGTAGTATTGTTATTTTTAGGTGGTGTCCAATCTGCCACTGTAGTTTTGTTATCTTTATGTGGTGCCCGATCTGCCACTGTAGTTTTGTTATTTTTAGGTGGTGTCCGATCTGCCACTGTAGTTTTGTTATTTTTAGGTGGTGTCCGATCTGCCACTGTAGTTTTGTTATTTTTAGGTGGTGTCCAATCTGCCACTGTAGTTTTGTTATTTTTAGGTGGTGTCCGATCTGCCACTGTAGTATTGTTATTTTTAGGTGGTGCCCGATCTGCCACTGTAGTTTTGTTATATTTAGGTGGTGTCCGATCTGCCACTGTAGTTTTGTTATTTTTAGGTGGTGCCCGATCTGCCACTGTAGCTTTGTTATTTTTATGTGGTGTCCGATCTGCCACTGTAGTTTTGTTATTTTTAGGTGGTGTACGATCTGCCACTGTAGTTTTGTTATTTTTAGGTGGTGTCCAATCTGCCACTGTAGTTTTGTTATTTTTAGGTGGTGTCCGATCTGCCACTGTAGTTTTGTTATCTTTATGTGGTGCCTGATCTGCCACTGTAGTTTTGTTATTTTTAGGTGGTGTCCGATCTGCCACTGTAGTTTTGTTATTTTTAGGTGGTGTCCAATCTGCCACTGTAGTTTTGTTATTTTTAGGTGGTGTCCGATCTGCCACTGTAGTATTGTTATTTTTAGGTGGTGTCCAATCTGCCACTGTAGTTTTGTTATTTTTAGGTGGTGTCCGATCTGCCACTGTAGTTTTCTTATATTTATGTGGTGCCCGATCTGCCACTGTAGTTTTGTTATTTATAGGTGGTGTCCGATCTGCCACTGTAGTTTTGTTATTTTTAGGTGGTGTCCGATCTGCCACTGTAGTTTTGTTATTTTTAGGTGGTGTCCGATCTGCCACTGTAGTTTTGTTATTTTTAGGTGGTGTCCGATCTGCCACTGTAGTTTTGTTATTTTTAGATGGTGTCCGATCTGCCACTGTGGTTTTCTTATCTTTATGTGGTGCCCGATCTGCCACTGTAGTTTTGTTATTTTTAGGTGGTGTCCGATCTGCCACTGTAGTTTTGTTATCTTTATGTGGTGCCCGATCTGCCACTGTAGTTTTGTTATTTTTAGGTGGTGTCCGATCTGCCACTGTAGTTTTGTTATCTTTATGTGGTGCCCGATCTGCCACTGTAGTTTTGTTATTTTTAGGTGGTGTCCGATCTGCCACTGTAGTTTGTTATTTTTAGGTGGTGTCCGATCTGCCACTGTAGTTTTGTTATTTTTAGGTGGTGTCCAATCTGCCACTGTAGTTTTGTTATTTTTAGGTGGTGTCCAATCTGCCACTGTAGTATTGTTATTTTTAGGTGGTGTCCAATCTGCCACTGTAGTTTTGTTATCTTTATGTGGTGCCCGATCTGCCACTGTAGTTTTGTTATTTTTAGGTGGTGTCCGATCTGCCACTGTAGTTTTGTTATTTTTAGGTGGTGTCCGATCTGCCACTGTAGTTTTGTTATTTTTAGGTGGTGTCCAATCTGCCACTGTAGTTTTGTTATTTTTAGGTGGTGTCCGATCTGCCACTGTAGTATTGTTATTTTTAGGTGGTGCCCGATCTGCCACTGTAGTTTTGTTATTTTTAGGTGGTGTCCGATCTGCCACTGTAGTTTTGTTATTTTTAGGTGGTGCCCGATCTGCCACTGTAGCTTTGTTATTTTTATGTGGTGTCCGATCTGCCACTGTAGTTTTGTTATTTTTAGGTGGTGTCCGATCTGCCACTGTAGTTTTGTTATTTTTAGGTGGTGTCCAATCTGCCACTGTAGTTTTGTTATTTTTAGGTGGTGTCCGATCTGCCACTGTAGTTTTGTTATCTTTATGTGGTGCCTGATCTGCCACTGTAGTTTTGTTATTTTTAGGTGGTGTCCGATCTGCCACTGTAGTTTTGTTATTTTTAGGTGGTGTCCAATCTGCCACTGTAGTTTTGTTATTTTTAGGTGGTGTCCGATCTGCCACTGTAGTATTGTTATTTTTAGGTGGTGTCCAATCTGCCACTGTAGTTTTGTTATTTGTAGGTGGTGTCCGATCTGCCACTGTAGTTTTCTTATCTTTATGTGGTGCCGGATCTGCCACTGTAGTTTTGTTATTTTTAGGTGGTGTCCGATCTGCCACTGTAGTTTTGTTATTTTTAAGTGGTGTCCGATCTGCCACTGTAGTTTTGTTATTTTTAGGTGGTGACCGGTCTGCTACTGTAGTTTTGTTATTTTTAGGTGGTGTCCAATCTGCCACTGTAGTTTTGTTATTTTTAGGTGGTGTCCGATCTGCCACTGTAGTTTTGTTATTTTTAGGTGGTGTCCGATCTGCCACTGTAGTTTTCTTATTTTTATGTGGTGCCCGATCTGCCACTGTAGTTTTGTTATTTTTAGGTGGTGTCCGATCTGCCACTGTAGTTTTGTTATTTTTATTTTTAGGTGGTGTCCGATCTGCCACTGTAGTTTTGTTATTTTTAGGTGGTGTCCGATCTGCCACTGTAGTTTTGTTATTTTTAGGTGGTGTCCAATCTGCCACTGTAGTTTTGTTATTTTTAGGTGGTGTCCAATCTGCCACTGTAGCTTTGTTATTTTTAGGTGGTGTCCAATCTGCCACTGTAGTTTTGTTATTTTTAGGTGGTGTCCAATCTGCCACTGTAGTTTTGTTATTTTTAGGTGGTGTCCGATCTGCCACTGTAGTTTTCTTATCTTTATGTGGTGCCCGATCTGCCACTGTAGTTTTGTTATTTTTAGGTGGTGTCCGATCTGCCACTGTAGTTTTGTTATTTTTAGGTGGTGTCTGATCTGCCACTGTAGTTTTGTTATTTTTAGGTGGTGTCCGATCTGCCACTGTAGTTTTGTTATTTTTAGGTGGTGTCCGATCTGCCAATGTAGTTTTGTTATTTTTAAGCGGTGTCCAATCTGCCAATGTAGTTTTGTTATTTTTAGGTGGTGTCCAATCTGCCACTGTAGTTTTGTTATTTTTAGGTGGTGTCCGATATGCCACTGTAGTTTTGTTATTTTTAGGTGGTGTCCGATCTGCCACTGTATTTTTGTTATTTTTAGGTGGCGTCCGATCTGCCACTGTAGTTTTGTTATTTTTAGGTAGTGTCCGATCTGCCACCGTAGTTTTGTTATATTTAGGTGGTGTCCAATCTGCCACTGTAGTTTTGTTATTTTTAGGTGGTTTCCAATCTGCCACTGTAGTTTTGTTATTTTTAGGTGGCGTCCGATCTGCCACTGTAGTTTTGTTATTTTTAGGTAGTGTCCGATCTGCCACCGTAGTTTTGTTATTTTTAGGTGGTGTCCAATCTGCCACTGTAGTTTTGTTATTTTTAGGTGGTGTCCGATCTGCCACTGTAGTTTTGTTATCTTTATGTGGTGCCTGATCTGCCACTGTAGTTTTGTTATTTTTAGGTGGTGTCCGATCTGCCACTGTAGTTTTGTTATTTTTAGGTGGTGTCCAATCTGCCACTGTAGTTTTGTTATTTTTAGGTGGTGTCCGATCTGCCACTGTAGTATTGTTATTTTTAGGTGGTGTCCAATCTGCCACTGTAGTTTTGTTATTTTTAGGTGGTGTCCGATCTGCCACTGTAGTTTTCTTATCTTTATGTGGTGCCGGATCTGCCACTGTAGTTTTGTTATTTTTAGGTGGTGTCCGATCTGCCACTGTAGTTTTGTTATTTTTAAGTGGTGTCCGATCTGCCACTGTAGTTTTGTTATTTTTAGGTGGTGTCCGGTCTGCTACTGTAGTTTTGTTATTTTTAGGTGGTGTCCAATCTGCCACTGTAGTTTTGTTATTTTTAGGTGGTGTCCGATCTGACACTGTAGTTTTGTTATTTTTAGGTGGTGTCCGATCTGCCACTGTAGTTTTCTTATCTTTATGTGGTGCCCGATCTGCCACTGTAGTTTTGTTATTTTTAGGTGGTGTCCGATCTGCCACTGTAGTTTTGTTATTTTTAAGTGGTGTCCGATCTGCCACTGTAGTTTTGTTATTTTTAGGTGGTGTCCGATCTGCCACTGTAGTTTTGTTATTTTTAGGTGGTGTCCAATCTGCCACTGTAGTTTTGTTATTTTTAGGTGGTGTCCAATCTGCCACTGTAGCTTTGTTATTTTTAGGTGGTGTCCAATCTGCCACTGTAGTTTTGTTATTTTTAGGTGGTGTCCAATCTGCCACTGTAGTTTTGTTATTTTTAGGTGGTGTCCGATCTGCCACTGTAGTTTTCTTATCTTTATGTGGTGCCCGATCTGCCACTGTAGTTTTGTTATTTTTAGGTGGTGTCCGATCTGCCACTGTAGTTTTGTTATTTTTAGGTGGTGTTTGATCTGCCACTGTAGTTTTGTTATTTTTAGGTGGTGTCCGATCTGCCACTGTAGTTTTGTTATTTTTAGGTGGTGTCCGATCTGCCAATGTAGTTTTGTTATTTTTAAGCGGTGTCCAATCTGCCAATGTAGTTTTGTTATTTTTAGGTGGTGTCCAATCTGCCACTGTAGTTTTGTTATTTTTAGGTGGTGTCCGATATGCCACTGTAGTTTTGTTATTTTTAGGTGGTGTCCGATCTGCCACTGTATTTTTGTTATTTTTAGGTGGCGTCCGATCTGCCACTGTAGTTTTGTTATTTTTAGGTAGTGTCCGATCTGCCACCGTAGTTTTGTTATATTTAGGTGGTGTCCAATCTGCCACTGTAGTTTTGTTATTTTTAGGTGGTGTCCAATCTGCCACTGTAGTTTTGTTATTTTTAGGTGGCGTCCGATCTGCCACTGTAGTTTTGTTATTTTTAGGTAGTGTCCGATCTGCCACCGTAGTTTTGTTATATTTACGTGGTGTCCAATCTGCCACTGTAGTTTTGTTATTTTTAGGTGGTGTCCGATCTGCCACTGTAGTTTTGTTATTTCTGGATGGTGTCCGATCTGCCACTGTAGTTTTCTTATCTTTATGTGGTGCCCGATCTGCCACTGTAGTTTTGTTATTTTTAGGTGGTGTCCGATCTGCCACTGTAGTTTTGTTATTTTTAGGTGGTGTCTGATCTGCCACTGTAGTTTTGTTATTTTTAGGTGGTGTCCGATCTGCCACTGTAGTTTTGTTATTTTTAGGTGGTGTCCGATCTGCCAATGTAGTTTTGTTATTTTTAAGCGGTGTCCAATCTGCCAATGTAGTTTTGTTATTTTTAGGTGGTGTCCAATCTGCCACTGTAGTTTTGTTATTTTTAGGTGGTGTCCGATATGCCACTGTAGTTTTGTTATTTTTAGGTGGTGTCCGATCTGCCACTGTATTTTTGTTATTTTTAGGTGGCGTCCGATCTGCCACTGTAGTTTTGTTATTTTTAGGTAGTGTCCGATCTGCCACCGTAGTTTTGTTATATTTAGGTGGTGTCCAATCTGCCACTGTAGTTTTGTTATTTTTAGGTGGTTTCCAATCTGCCACTGTAGTTTTGTTATTTTTAGGTGGCGTCCGATCTGCCACT